>CM032328.1:1248890-1443890 GCA_019022515.1 Quercus aquifolioides
ACCTCTAAAATGATTTTTTAAAAAATACCTCAACCTCTAAAATGACCAAAATACCTCAAAACCACTAAAATAACCAAAATACCTCAAAACCTCTAAAATAACTATAAATATCCTCAATCCACTAAAATGACCAAAATACTTTTGAAACCTCTAAAATGACGAAAGTAATCCTGAAACCACTACAAATAACTAAAATACCCCCAAAATCACTAAAATGACCAAAATACCCTCGAAACCATTGGAATGACCAAAGTACCCCCAAAACTTAAAAGCAAAACAAAAAATACACCAAAACCTCTTGATTGACCAAAATAGGCCTAAAACCTCTTAAATGACCAAAAATACCTTAAATTTTGTAAAATGATTAAAAAATACCCTCCCTAATCGCAAAAATGACCAAAATGCCCTTAAATCCTCCAGAATGGGCAAAAAAAAAACCTTAAAACCTCTAAAATAACCAAAATACCCCAAAACCTATAAAATGAATACATCCAAAATCGCAAGATATATGATGAATGCCAACAAAGAAAAAAAATATTATATTAATAACATAACTTTCTAGGACTTTATTTTTCTTTTATTTTTTGAGAATCAACTTTCTAGGAGTATAACAGAAAAAGAACAGCATTAATTTTCAAATAGATTCATCATAATACAAAAAATTCAACAAAATCTAAGACATACTTGCAACCAATCCTCCGTTAAAATTATCCAACAAAAACTGGACACAAAATAAAATAATGCTATGGTGCGCACACCAAAATAGCCAATGAAATCATTAATTCGTTTCATGTGTGGATGTATGTTCATCCTTTTTTCTTGGGCTTGGCTATTTCAGTGATTCACTAATGCACAAGCGCAAAAACCTCAAATTATAATTGTAGGGTCAATTTCTGCAGCCCAAGCCCAAGGAGGTATGGGTTTGGAGCCCACTGAACCCAAAACAATAAATTTGTAGAGAGTGGGTGAAAGAGCTAGGCTAGTAATGAAAAATAACAGTATTAAACGGCATAGAAAATTGGGAAATTTGAATAAAAGAGTGCTCGGACAGTGATGAATGTCTCGTCCGAGGAGGCGATTTTCATTGATGAACTTAAGTTACAAATGTAGGAGCTACAGTGAAATTATATGCTCCTTTCTCTCTCTGGATTCTCGATCCCTTTATCAGGGACCTCTTTCTCTCTTATATAGTACCGTCTTCCTACATCTCCACCGTCCACTTGTTCACCATCTGGGTTCCCACTTGAGTGCATGTCCCATCACACTCCTCCTTTAGCCCTGTCTGAGTGGCGGTAGCTGAGGATGCACTGTTCAGGGGTCTTCTCCACATAAATGCGGCCAGAAGGGTAGGTACAGTGCATTAAATGCGGTGGTTGAAGTCTGTCTCCTTGATATTTCTCTGTTCCAGTCACCTTCTTGTGTGTCCGAAGCCCCTTTTCTCCCTTGACACTTGTCAGACAGATCGCTTGACACGTGCTGGGCGAAAACCTCGTCGGATCTGAGGGTATCGGTCTCCTCGGACATATGAACATCTCCTCGGACGGTACACGTGCTCGTCAGCGGACACTCCCTTTTCACGTGGGACCCTGGCTGCGTCTTGGTCTCCTCGGGCGAACAGTGGTGCTCGGATAGGGCCTTGGGCCCAATAAGTTGGGCTGGGCTTTTCTCCCCCACAATAATAAATGAAAATTATGACATTTAAAATAAAATAAAAATCCTAATAAGCAAACACGATGAGAATCATGAGACTAGTAAGACGAGCATTATTATTCTTAAATAACCAATATTCTACTTGCTAAAAACCGATTCTTATTACAACATTAAAAATAATTTAATTTGGCCAATTTTTCTAAAAGCAAAATAGGATAAATTCGTTTGAATAGCAAAATAGAGTCACAGTAAATTTTGATGAGAAATCCTATATAATCTCTAATAATTCAATTTTGTTAGGTAAAACAGTGATAGTTTACCTAACAAAATTGAATTATTAGAGATTATATATATCACTTGTTTCTAATTTTATAATTCTTTTTGTTTATGAGCCCAAAATGGAAGATTTGGTTGTGGAGGCCCAAAACATTTTCCCAAACCAACCAGCAGAAAGAGAAAGGCCCAGATCCACACTATTTTTTTTTTGATAAAACCAGATCCACACTACTATTCATAAATTTTAACTAGTATAAACGTCTATTTAAATACCACTTATTTTGCTAAAAACTGAAAACTTATTGCTAAAACACGGTAACAAAATATTTTTTAAAAGCCAAAACACACTGTTCACGCGTTTTTGGTGTTGGCTGGTCATGAACAGTGCAATGTGACAAGCAAAAAAAAAAAAAAAGGGCAAACGCAGACTACCGCAATTCCCAAACAGAGCATGACTTGTACTAAAACAATCAGAAAGCCAAACAGTTCAAATTTTCACAAGCATAGAAAAATTCAAACTTCAAAAACTGGCCAGCAGAAAGAGAAAGGCCTGGATCCACACTATTATTCAAATTTTCCTAAGCCCTCAACAAGTATTGGACTAAAATCACTTTACTCATACAACATTACAAACCACAATAGATCCACACAATATAGATTCTGCAAAATGAAAAAAAGAAAATGCAAACCTCATAACATGGACAATTCGAACTACGCAATTCAAACAAACCAATAAAAACAGAGCATGAAGCAGTGCACACTCTGTTTCAACTTATTTATATTGGACGCTCCAAGTTATGTAAAAGTAAAACTCACATAGTAGGTATTAACATAGCAATGTTGTTAGTTAAAAACCTGGGAAGAAGTTCGAGAAGGAGTGTGATGATGAGAACGACGAGGCTAAGAACTATTTGAGCAGCAAGTTTAACGTCTGAATTAAGCAACGACATTTGTTCCCTGTAGTAACCAAGAGAAAATTAATTGTACGAAATACTGAAACCAACCAAAGTAACAATTGTTAAAAAGATATATTCAGGTATATATATTCATCAATTATTACTTGCATTTTCCCCGTCTCATTCCCCCTCTCTCTCAATTAGGCCTTAAGAGTCACTTACAGTAAATCTTGATGAGAGATTATATATATATCACTTGTTTCTAATTTTATAGATCTTTTTGTTTATGAGCCCAAAATGGAAGATTTGATTGTGAAGGCCCAAAACATTTTCCCAAACCAGCCAGCAGAAAGAGAAAGGGGATCCACACTATTACTCATAAACCTAAGCCATAAATCCACACAATATAGATTCTGCAAAAAAGAAAAAAAGAAAAACAGTGTTAGTTAAAAACCAACCTCTCATGCGCTTGTCATGTGCGATGAAGCCCTCGGATCTGGTGGCGACGGGGTAGTGGTTTGTGAATCTGGGTCGTAGTGGGTCTGGGGCGCGGTGGGTTTGCTGTTGTGGAGGTTTGCCATGGTGGATTTGATGTTGTGGGTTCAATTTGGGTTGGAGGGTTGCCGTGGTGGGTTGAGCAGTAGATCGGCGGCGGGTGCGTCTTCACTGTGGGTTTGCTGTTGTTGCCATGGATTTTCGTTGTGGGTCAGGTTCATTGCGGTGGTGGTGGGGTGGGTGATTGATGGTGGTGGTAGATTGGCTATTGTGGTTGTGGCTGTGGGGTTTCGTAGGTTTGGGTGTTGTGGTTATGGTAGTAGGTTATCTTTCTATATATATACTAGACACAGAGAGAGAGACTCTACATTGAATTTTTTTTTTTTTTGGGTAAAGGACCCTACATTGATTGTTTTGCCCTTATGGTTTCCACACGCGCGTATTCAGGAGATTGAGCTGCACTCTCCAGACTTTCGCTAGTTAGGCCCAGTTTGTTTTTTTCAGTTTAAAACCCACGCGTTTAGAGTCGTTGGACTTTAACAAGCGAAAGTCTAGAGAGTGCAGCTCAATCTCAACATGGTTACTGTACTGACTAATGGTCTTAAAAGCGACGGTCAATATGGTTTACAGCTCAGCAATTTAGATTTTTTTATTTTTTATTTATTTGTAGTCGTATTTGCCACTTGCCCGTAATAAAGAGTTCAAATATTTTAATGGCATAAAGTCATAATCATATTTGATTTTAAAGATATTTTTATATTAACTATTGCACTAAAAAATATTTCAAATGATAAATATTTATTTAAAGCCTATAATAAATTGCTAGAAATGTCATTTTGTTTTTAAACCTCCTTTATACTTGAATATCTTTGTATATTTTAAATTTTAAATCAAGATCATTAATTTGTATATATTTATTTTATTTATTTCATATTAATTAATTATTAAATTAATTATATATGATATTATTGCGGTTCGACCTCAATCAAACGTAGGTCCGATTTTAAAAATTTTAAACCTCTTTCTTTACCAGGTTTGAAAACCAAATCACATTTCATTTCAATTTTGAGACCCTCCATTCCACCATGTAATATGTATGTCATGTTTCTCTCTTCTTTTTTTGTCAACCTATTCATCTTCTTTTTCATTTTTTTTTTCATTATTTTTAGGTTCATATTATAATTGTAATATTCTAGAAAATTTAGTTATTATTATTATTGGGTAAAGATTTGGGTCTGGTATTGATATATTAGTTAAAACATCTGAAAAAAATTATATGAATTTTGACCAATAATATATAAAGAAATATATGTCTCTATATTAAATTGGACTATTTTAATTAATTTTTCTATTTGTACTAATTTAATATTTTTTTTATATTTTGAATTGCACTATTATTATTTTGAAACCTTTTAAATTGGACTATTTTAGTTAATTTTTTTATTTATACTAATTTAATATATTTTTTCATGTAAGGCTTTCTTTCTTTGAGAACAAATTTCAAATCAATTCCATGGGTTTGTCTCAGATTTTTAAGGTTGTTTAGCACTACCAACAACATTGTATAAGTGATAACTTAAATTCTTCATTCATTGTTGGATTTTTTTTCATAGTCAATAATTTTCCCGTGCATCGCATGGGTTAACGACTAGTTTTGCTAAAAACCGTACTTACAGGTCCTGTAAACGGTGCACAGTACCCACACAGAAACACTGGACGCAGCTTACAAAATCATTTCATCACTATCTAAACATACACTTAGGCCCAGTTTGTTTTTTTCAGTTTAAAACCCACATGTTTAGAGTCGTTGGACTTTAAAGCTGGGTTTGGATAGCGTCAGACGTTTGCGTTTGAGCCACGGCACTATTCACACATTTAAAATTATTTTGTTACAGTATTTTTCGTTTTCAATTTTCAGTTTTCAACAATAAGCGGTATCCAAACACATTTATATAGTGATGAAATGATTTCGTAAGCTGCATCAGCGTTTCTGTGTGGGTCCCATGCACTTTTTACAAGACCTGTAAGTACGGATTTTAGCAAAATTAACTTTAAAACTAGATTCCACGGCACTATTCACACATTTAAAAATTATTTTACTACAGTATTTTTATTTTTCAGTTTTTAATTTTTAGCAATAAGTGGTATCCAAACATACCCTAACTATATAAAAAGAGCCTATGCGCTCAACTACAGTGATTTTGGTTTATTCAACCAAACTTTTCACTCGCTTTTTTTTGGTTTTTGGAAAATGTTGTCTGAAGAGTCTGGCCACGCTTTTTTACTTTTTTGTCTCCATATTAGTTGTTAAAATATTATCACAACAAATTGCCATAATATTTTTAAAATTTTTGAGGTATTAATTTTTTATAACCTAAAATAAAATAAAATAAATATCATACCGAAACCAATCACAACTAAAAATAAATATATTGTGAAAAAAAAAAAAATTCGACATTCACAATATTTTTCAAAACACTTTTTCGTTGAATGTGTAAAGCAACAGTAGCAAAGTTACAATGATTTTGGTTTATCCAACCAAACTATTTCACTCGCTTTTTTTTTTTTTTTTCTATATCTCTATATATAAAAAGCGTGAATGCACAAACTTTTCCTTTAAATATTTATTATTTATATGTGCATATACAATTACACAGACTTAAAAAATTCTTATAATATTTTCACAATTATTTGACAATCTGCACTATTCATTGGCCTCTTTTTTTTCTTTTCTTTTTTTCCATAGTACACCGGTTTTGCTTGTGCTCTTTTTTTCTTTTCTTTTAAATATTTATATGTGCATATACAGTGAAACTAACACAACATATTCTTACAATATTTTCACAATTATTAAGGTATCAATTTTTTAAAGGTCAAAATAAAATAATAAAATAAGAAACTGAGAATTACTACCATCTAAAACTCAAAATACGTGAAGAAAATTTTTGGGATGTTAAAATTTAGTGGGAGTATTTTAGACATTACAAAATAAATATTTTAAGAATCATAAGCTTTCATTAGGGTTTAACTAAGAGAATAATAATATGACATATTTGCTTTTTTCCAAAATATTAAGGGAAAAATTGATTGATTTTAAAGTTTAAGGAGTAATGCTATGTCCACAACATTTTCACAATAATTTCACAACAAAATTTTATGTGGCAAGGTATTTTTGATGGATGAAAAAGTGATATCAGTAATGGGTTCAGTTTGAAACCAATAACAACTTGTCATTTAGAATTATTCTAAACATGTTATAGATATAGCATTTCTCTCAAATAAAATACAAAAAATATTTATTCGGATCCTAAAAATGAAGGTATTGTGAAAATGTTGTTATATTTGTTGTATTCTTAGACTTCTTTTTTAGTATAGTCAAATTGGGTGAGCCAAATATCACGGTTTCACACACAATTTTCTTGTGTTGTTATTTTGTTTTTTTTTTTTATGCATTATTTTAAAACCATTAATAATTTTTTACCAAAGATTTGCTGTGAAAATGCTGTAGATATAAAAAATAAAATAATAATATCAAACTAAGACCTACCACAGTTGGAAATAAAAAAATATTGCGAAAATGTTGTGACATTTTGTTGTGTTCTTAGGATTCTTTTTTGTGTGACATTTTGTTGTGTTCCTAGGCTTCTTTTTTTGTTTAGTCAAATTTGGTGAGCCAAAATTCATTTTTTTAGGAACAATTTTCTTCAATTGGCTTTTTATTTGTTTTTTGTTTTTTGTTTTTTTTAGGGATAATTACAGTAAACCAACCTGTGGTATAGCCCGTTTTCACTTTGCCTACCCGTGGTTTAAAACTTTACACTTTGGCCACCTGAGGTTAGTTCTGTTAGCCTTCCGTAACCCACCTCTCCGTTTGCCGTTAGAAAAACACATTTTTAAGCAAAAACAAATATAACAAGAATAAAAAAGTTAGGGTTTTTCATTGCTCATGAACTTCAATGAGGAAATTATAGGAGGGGGAGACGAGGTTTGTGGGGGTGGACTGGTGATGGGGGATGGCTGTGGTGGTGGTGAATTGGATGGTGAAGTTGTAGTAGTAGTAGATGGTGGCACGGCTGAGGGAGACGAACCTGGTGACGGTGATGTGGTTGCCATCTAGTCATTAATCAAATTTACTGATGAAAGTCTCTAGCTAGATATCTCTCATATATCAAGATCACTCATAAAAAATTTCACAAAATCCACGTAAGTCTATGTCTAAAAGCCAAACTCAGAGCAAAAAGCCAAAACCAGTGACCAATTTCCAGTCTTTCACCAACCTAGGTTTCAAAACTTGAAATTGAAGAAAATTTTTAAATCACTAAACTTTACCAACCAGACACCACTCCGAGTTCATAGAGCTCAACCCCAGCAAAAAAAAAAACCAGATGACCAACTAGTTTTGGGCATAACCCATATTACCAGTAACTTCTAAATGCAAAACCTAGATGAGATATGAGTTCCAAAAGCAAAGTCCAGATCACAAAGTGCTTGAGCAAAATCCCAGTTGAGAAAACTCGAAAGTAAACAATAATCTATTAAAATTTTATGGAAACAAAGTGATTCAAGCAAGACCTAAGACTTTATCAATGTATACCCAATATAGCAAAAATTTTGTGGGAGAAAATGCACTAACATCCCTATCATATTAAACTGACTAATGACTATGAAGAAAAAGAAGGTACCCAAATGCTAAAAAATCCCAAAGAAACCTCATCTACTCTCCTTTTCTTTCTTTCAGTCTTTCACAACATTGCAACATTGAAGTTCATGAGCAATGAAAAACCCTAACTTTTTAATTCTTGTTGTATTTTTTTTTTGCCTAAAAATGTGTTTTTCTAACGGCAAACAGAGAGGTGGGTTACGGAAGGCTAACGGAACTAACCTCAGGTGAGCAAAGTGTAAAGTTTTAAACCACGGATAGACAAAATAAAAACGGGTCATACTACAAGTGGGTTTACTGTAATTATCTTTTTTTTTTTAAAATACACAATTAAAAGTGGTTAGCCAAATTTAAAATCAGTAACAATTTACCACCTAAGATTTATTTTGAAAATGTTGTTAATGTAGCATTACTCTAAAATAAAATAATAAAATATCAGACTAGAACCCACCATAGCTAGAAATAAAAGGTACTGTAAAAATATCGTAACATTTTGTTGTGTGCCTAGACTTCTCTTTTAGTTTAGTCAATTTGTTGAACCAAAATCCATTGTTTTATGCATAGTTTTTTAGGTTGATTTTTTTTAACACATTGTTTCAAAATTTTTTTTTTTTTTTTAAATTGTTTTACACAAATTGACGAAGTAGCACTTTCCTCCTTTATGTTTAAGGTAGTTTCATTCCCCCTAAACTAAAGTTGAATAATTTCCTCCTTTATATTTTGTAAACGAGCATGTACTCCTATTGTTACTCTCTTAGTTAAACCCTAACGAAATCTTATAATTCCTAAAATATTCCATTGTGCAATGTCTAAACTACTCCTAAATTTTAATGTCCAAAAAATTTCTTCATGTATTTTGAATATTATGTGGTAGACTGATAGTCATACTTGAAAAGTTAGAATGATGATATATGGTGTTTTATTTGTTACCTAGAGAATACTAATTTATTAGGTTTAAATTTTCTAGACTTATAATTTTATCTAATAGAAACTTTGATGACAGATGTCTTTTGTTGTTTTGTTCTTTTTTAAATTTCTTTTTCTACTTAAAAGGGTGTTCATTAAAAATAAATAAGTGAAACATCGTAGTTAGACTCATAAAATAAGATGATAAAAAATGAAGTATGAATAACAAAATTTTCATTGTAGATAGTTACAAGTATTTAATTTGATGAAAATCTTCAAAAAAATTGTAGCATATATCACCATTCATTGAGAAAATTTAAATATTGTGGAAAGATGATGACATTCATTATTATTGATGATACTCGGAAAATCAGTAGACTGGATGTTTCGGACTTGAATGATTTGGAGGGCCTGAAAAAGGAAAACAAAGAATCAAAGGAGACCGAGGCTAACCGGCCACAGACCCTCTGAAGATGAAGTTAGTTTCTTCGAAATCTAGAATTCCAAATTTTTGGGACTTGTGTTAAAAGGAAAAACTTATCTTTTTTTTGTCAGGGGATAAGTGCTTATATAATGCTATGGAAGCGGTTATTTGTCTCGTAACTTCCCCCACATTTGTGGAGGTCGAAAGATTTGGAGTTAACCTTTATAACTGCTATGGAAGTTATATTTTCTGGTCTTATTTTTCATAACCGCTATTGGGAGCATTTTGTAGTAATGAACCTTGACTTTTATTTGTGTTCCGCAATAACCTAGAGGTCGTCCAAAGCATATACAGGGAGTGACATGCTTTGGGACGTATGGAGGTCGTCCAAACAACTAAAAGGATGGACGACCTTATCTGGACAAGCACTTTACTTGGCTAGTTTTTCCATCCTTGTCTGGACGACCATCATGGACAAGTTTGGAGTTAATATTATAGTACACCATCAGTTATTCTTTGTAGCATTTTTGGTGAGTAGATATTACATTTAGTAAATAAGTTCTAAGAAATTGTCATGGTAAATAGATATTCAAATAGCTATTTTAAATTTAAGTACATGATTTCATATTTCTTCAACAACAAAAAAATCTATATTAATTTTCTCACTAAAGGGAACCCACACTAGTATATATAAAAAGCGTGAATGCACTAAAGCAACAATTAAAAAACTACAGTATTTTAGTTTATCCAATACTTTGCATTGTTTCGCTGCTGCTTTTTTTTTTTTGGGCAATATCGTCTAGTATATTTATATATAAAAAGTGTGAATGCACTGATGCACAGTACTGTAGCTTCAGTGCCTAAAGATTTAAAAAATATATATATATATATATATTATATTTCTATTATTATTATATATCTATTCTATTAACTATATAAAAAGAGCTAATAGGTCAAAGAATAGTAACTTTTGGTTTATTCAAGTTTTGGAATTATGCTACTTTCTAAAGTGGCTTTGGTTGGGTGAGCTGACATTTGTTTCTTTTTATCCCAACTATGGGGGGTGAAAGTCCAGCCTAATATATTGGGTCTGGGGCCCTATTCGAAGACTACTAAATGTCCGAAGAGAAGAAAATATCTGGGAAAGGGTCCACGTGGAAGAATCATACCTGGAAATGAATCAGGGATGCATTCCGAAGAGGTCGTCAGTTGTCCGAAGAGGTCTTCCTCCTCGAATACGAATATTCTTGATCAATCAAATGTGTGGAGGGTCAGAATGATCTTCCTAACGGTTCCAATAACGAAGATAAACTCTGAGCATGTCTGGAGATGATAAGAACGAAGAAATATCTAAAGGGAAAAGCTGCTACAATCGTGTTTAATGCATTACAGCTACTTTTCTGGCCGCATTTATGTGGAGAAGACCCCTGAACAGTGTAATCTCAGCTACCACCACTCATAGAAAACTAAAAAGAAGACTTGACATGACATATACTCGAGTGGATGCTTAGATGAAGACCAAGTGGACGATGAAGATGAGGGGTGAGGATGCTATATAAAGGGAAGAAGCCTCTGATGAGAAGGGAGAGGAAAAAAGAAAGACAAAGAAGAGAAATACAATTTTACTGTAGCGCTAAGCATTGTAATGATCTTTATTCAATACAAATCTCTTCGGACATTCATTAGGTCAATTGTTCAAGCCTGATTGCATGTTAATTCATCTTTAACTATCTTAGCTAGTCACTGTGTGATTCACAACTAGTCTAGTTCTTTCACCCACTCTCTACAAATTTATTATTCTGGGTTCAGTGGGCTCATAATCCATATCTCTTGGGCTTGAGCTACAAATCCTGACCATACAATTGGCGCCATCTGTGGGAAGAGCTTGTGCAGGGGTGAAAACAACAGTTAGTGATGGCAGAACGAAGTCAGCAAGAAGCAGAATCTAGGGCATCCCAACACGCTGACCCTTTTCTTAACTCGGAGAGGAGACAAGATCGTGAGGGTAGTGTGCACACTATGCATACTGGCCAAAGCCGGTCACATGGCGGAAGTTACGTGTCTCATGCAGAAGAAAACCAGGATTTGCAACTAGAAATTGAATAGCTAAGAAGGGAGTTGTGCCATGCAAAGAGAAAACAGATTTCTCCACACTCTGATGAAGACTCCGAGTACGAACGGGACGTCTCTTACAAGCAGAAATCTCGAACACCAGCTAGTGAATCTTTTTCCTATGAAGAGGAGCATCATCATAAGAGGCAGCTACGAAGCCCATCATGCGGAGGAGTAGGGAACGACGCTATGAGCAGGGCTTTAAATCAAATCTCTAAGTCACCTTTTACACGTAAAATCGAAGAAGCAAGACTTCCTCACCATTTCAACCAACCGACGTTTACTATCTATAATGGTAAGGCGGACCCTGTGGAACATGTGAGCCACTTTAATCAGAGGATGACTGTCTACTCCAGAGACGAGGCTCTAATGTGCAAGGTCTTTCCCTCCAGCCTCGGACCGGTTGCAATGAGGTGGTTTGATAGCCTAGAAGAAAACTCCGTCAACTCCTTTAAGGAGCTCACTCAAGCTTTTGGTTCCCGTTTTGTCACATGCCGAAGGGTGGCCAGGCCCTTGTCTTCACTGTTATCCTTGAGCATGCAGGAGGGTGAGACCTTGAAGGCATATTCGGATAGGTACTGGGAGATGTTTAATGATATGGAGGGCAACTCTGATGCAATGGCCCTCAACACGTTCAAGCTCGGCCTCCCTACTGACCATGGTCTAAGGACCTCCTTATCTGGCAAACCAGTTACTAACATGCGTCAGCTCATGGACCGTATAGAAAAATTTAAAAGAGTTAAGGAAGATCAGCAGCAAGGGAAGGGAAAGGACAAGGCTATCCCCCAGGAGAGGAGGGATTTCCGGTCGGATCATTACAATAGCAGTAAACCGCGTAGAGATTTCGCTGGACAATCAGGATCGACCAATCCTCAAGCGGTCAACACTGTATTTAAAGAACCGGTACACCAAGTTTTGGAAAAGATTAAAAATGAGTCATTCTTCAAGTGGCCGAATAAGATGGTAGGAAACCCTGAGAGACGTAATCATAATCTCTATTGCCAGTATCATCAAGACCACGGGCATACCACAGAGGATTGCAGGAGCCTGTGGGATCATTTAGATCAACTGGTCGGCGAGGGTAAACTAAGACACCTTCTGCACCATTCCAGTGGCCGAGGAGGGCAGATGAGTTCAAGGCCCCGAAGAGATGATTCTTCAAAACCGCCATTGGGAACTATTAATGTCGTCTTCGCCGCACCAGGGAGAACAGGATCCTGACCATCGAAGGTTATGTCAATAATCCAATCATCGGCAGGGCATTTCGACCATGGTCCGAAGAGATCTAAGTTGGATGCCCCATTGGTTATAGGATTCTCAGACGAGGACAAGATGGGGACTATTCAGCCCCATGATGACGTTTTAGTAATCACCCTCAGAATTGGAGGATACGATGTGAAGAGGGTGATGGTGGACCAGGGTAGTGCTGTGGAGATAATGTACCCCGATTTCTACAAGGGGCTAGGCCTAAAACCTCAGGATTTAACACCATACAATTCACCCCTTGTAAGTTTCGAAGGAAGGTTGGTCACCCCGAGGGGCCAGATACGATTACCCGTGCAGACCGGTTCAGAGGTGGTAGAGGTGGACTTCATAGTTGTGGATGTGTATTCCCCTTATACAGCAATTGTAGCCAGGCCATGGCTTCACACACTGGGGGCTGTTTCCTCTACCCTGCACCAGAAAGTTAAGTATCTATCTGAAGAACGGGTTTGCGAGATCCGAGGAGACCAGTCTACAGCCAGGCAATGCTTAGTGGCCGCCATCCAGCATGAACCTGAAGCTGAGTCTTCATCTAAGGCCGAAAGGAGTTTATAGCAGCTAAAGTCTCGGGTCTTGCCCGTTGGAGATCCAGGTGATGGCGCTCGGTGCGAGGATCTAGTAAAGGTTGTTATCGGAGATAATCCTAAAAAGTTCTTTCAAGTCGGATCTCAGCTACCTATTCAGGAGAAGGAAGAGCTGATAGAGTTTCTCAAGAGGAATCTTGATGTATTTGCCTGGAATGCTTATGAAGCCCTAGGAGTGGATCCCCAGTTCATTTGCCATCATCTTAGGGTCAACCCATTGAGTATCCCCAAGAAGCAACCTCCTCGGCGCCCATCTAAGGAACATGCAGATGCAGTGAGAGAAGAGGTAGCGAAGCTCAAGCAAGCTGGAGCTATCAAAGAAGTTTTTTACACAGAATGGTTGGCGAATACTGTAGTGGTGAAGAAGAAAAACGGGAAGTGGAGAGTTTGTGTAGACTTCACTGACCTAAACAGGGCTTGTCCTAAGGATCCATTCCCCATGCCGAAAATTGATCAGCTTGTGGATGCCACTGTTGGCCATCCTCGGATGAGTTTCTTGGATGCCTTCCAAGGCTACCATCAGATACCGCTAGCCCCGGAGGATCAGGAGAAGACTACTTTTGTCACCCCTATTGGTAATTACCACTATAAGGTGATGTCATTTGATCTGAAAAACGCGAGATCTACTTATCAAAGGATGGTGATGAGGATGTTTGAACTACAGCTGGGTAAAAACATCGAAATTTACATAGATGACATGGTGGTGAAGAGCAAAATTGTTGCTGAACATGTGAAAGACCTTGAAAGTACCTTTGAAGTTCTGAGGAAGCACAAGCTGCACCTTAACGCTTCCAAGTGCTCATTCGGTGTGGGGTCAGGCAAGTTTTTGGGGTACATGGTGACTCACAGGGGAATTGAGATTAACCCCGACCAGATAAAGGCCATCAATAACTTACAAGCTCCTCGGAATCCTAAGGAAGTCCAGAAACTGACTGGAATGACTGCTGCCCTGAACCGATTTATCTCTCGATCAGCAGACAGGTGTCGGCCTTTCTTCTCTTTGATTAACAAGTGAAAGGGATTTGAGTGGACTGAAGAATGTGCTGTAGCCTTTCAGCAACTTAAAGATTATCTAGCTTGGCCACCAATCATGTCCAGTCCTTAGCCAGATGAAGTCTTGTTCGCCTACATTGCTGTGGCTCCCTATGCTGTAAGCTTGGTGTTGGTACGAGCAGATTGTGGTGTGCAAAGACCAGTTTACTACGTAAGTAAGTCGTTGCACGAGGCTGAGATTCGTTATTTGCCGCTGGAGAAGGCTATTCTAGCAATAGTGCTCGGTACACGAAAGTTGCCTCACTATTTCTAGGCCCATACGGTCATTGTTCTCACTCAGCTCCCACTCAGGGCTATACTCCGAAGTGTT
Source organism: Quercus aquifolioides (assembly GCA_019022515.1). Lineage (NCBI taxonomy): Eukaryota > Viridiplantae > Streptophyta > Magnoliopsida > Fagales > Fagaceae > Quercus > Quercus aquifolioides. The sequence continues at coordinate 1,263,520 of CM032328.1, forward strand.
GACTATACTGGAAGAATTGCTAAATGGGGTACGATCTTGGGGGCTTTCGATATCAAATATATGCCTCGCACATCGGTCAAGGGCCAAATACTGGCGGATTTGGTAGCCGAGTTCACGGAGCCCCCTTAGAAGAAGTAACGCTCACGTCGGACATGGATGAAAAATCAGTTGGCATTATTTCTCACCAAGGCCCGTCCCATTGGGAAGTGTACGTGGACGGCGCATCAAATCAGAAAGGTTCTGGAGTGGGGCTGGTGCTGATATCCCCCGAAAGAATCATCATTGAAAAGTCATTAAGGCTGGATTTCTCGGCAACAAATAATGAGGCGGAGTACGAAGCCCTACTAATGGGAATGGCTATGGTCCGAAGAATGGGAGGAAAGGCAGTGGGGCTATTCTCGGACTCAAGGTTAGTCGTGGGTCAAGTGCAAGGTGAGTTTGAAGCGAAGGATGAAAGAATGCAGGGGTACTTGAGCCAAGTTAATTGCCTGCGGTCTGAGTTCGAATTTTTCAGTTTACTGCACATCCCCAGGAGTGGCAATGCACATGCTGATTCTTTGGACACTCTCGCTACTTCTTCGGCGCAAAATTTGCCAAAAGTCATCATTGTCGAGGACTTGCATGGGCCTACGGAGGCAAGAAGAGAAGCCGTTCAAGTTCACCAAGTTAGGACCGGACTTTGCTGGATGGACCCTATTATTAAATTCCTGAAAGAAGATATTTTGCCTGAAGAAAGGGGGGAAGCTGACAAAATTCGAAGGAAAGCGGCCAGATTTTGGCTATCCGAGGACCAGAAATTATACAAACGCTCCTATTCAGGACCGTACTTGTTATGCATTCATCCTGAAGCGGCTAAGTTGCTACTAGAGGAGTTGCATGAAGGAATCTACGGGAGCCACACCGGTGGTAGGTCCCTGGCTCACCGAGCCATCACTCAAGGTTACTGGTGGCTAAACATGAAAAAAGAAGCCCACGAATACGTTAAAAAGTGTGATCAATGTCAGCGGTTTGCCCCAAACATTCATCAACCAGGGGGAACTCTTAATCCACTATCCAACCTATGGCCTTTCGCCCAATGGGGCTTAGATATCGTGGGACCATTTCCTAAAGCTGCAGGAAACAGGAAATACCTTCTGGTCGGCACAGACTATTTCACCAAGTGGGTCGAAACTGAACCTCTGGCCAACATTAGAGACGAAGATGTGCAAAGGTTTGTGTGGAAGAATATTGTCACTCGGTTTGGGGTTCCTCATACTCTCATCTCGGACAATGGCCTACTGTTTGATAGCAAAGCATTCAGGAGTTATTGTAGTGAGCTAGGAATTATAAACAGATACTCCACCCCTGCTTATCCCCAGGGTAATGGGCAAGCAGAGGCTGTCAATAAGGTCATAGTAAATAGCTTAAAGAAGAGGCTCGACGACGCGAAGGGCAAGTGGGTGGAAGAATTGCCACACGTACTTTGGGCCTATCGAACTACGCCTCGCAGATCTACAGGAGAGACCCCCTTCTCAATGACCTATGAGGCTGAAGCTTTCATATCTTTGGAAACTGGGTTCCAACACTGAAAACCAGTTCATTCAATCCGACCGGCAACAATGAGCAGCTAGAGAGGAGTTTGGACCTGATTGATGAAAAAAGAGAAAATGCATTAATTCGACTGGCACATTACCAGCAAAAGCTCAGGCAGGGCTATGATGCCAACGTAAGGCTAAGGCTTCTAGAACCCGGTGATTTAGTGCTGAGAAAAGTTGTCGACACCGCAAAAAACCCAGCTTGGGGAAAGTTAGGACCTACCTGGGAAGGACTATATCGTATTACTTCAGGGGCTGGCATTGGGGCGTATTTCTTAGAAGATCTGGATAGTCATGTAATACCACACCCCTGGAATGTAAATAACCTCAAAAGGTACTATTATTAATTGAATATTTTCTTCAATCAATATGTTGATTCCGTATGTGAGTAGTTCTCTAAGTGTTTAAACTTAAATTCAATCATGCCTGTAGTCCTCGGACCAGATGATTTGGGTTAGTTAACACTCGTTCCAAGTTCTCTAAGTGTTTAAACTTAAATTCAATCATACCTGTAGTCCTCGGACTAGATGATTTTGGTTAGTTAACACGTTCCTAGTTCTCTAAGTGTTTAAACTTAAATTCAATCATGCCTGTAGTCCTCGGACCAGATGATTTGGGTTAGTTAACACTCGTTCCAAGTTCTCTAAGTGTTTAAACTTAAATTCAATCATACCTGTAGTCCTCGGACCAGATGATTTGGGTTAGTTAACACGTTCCAAGTTCTCTAAGTGTTTAAACTTAAATTCAATCATGCCTGTAGTCCTCGGACCAGATGATTTGGGTTAGTTAACACTCGTTCCAAGTTCTCTAAGTGTTTAAACTTAAATTCAATCATGCCTGTAGTCCTCGGACCAGATGATTTGGGTTAGTTAACACGTTCCAAGTTCTCTAAGTGTTTAAACTTAAATTCAATCATGCCTGTAGTCCTCGGACCAGATGATTTGGGTTAGTTAACACTCGTTCCAAGTTCTCTAAGTGTTTAAACTTAAATTCAATCATGCTTGTAGTACTCGGACCAAATGATTTGGGTTAGTTAACACTCGTTCCAAGTGCTCTAAGTGTTTAAACTTAAATTCAATCATGTCTGTAGTCCTCGGACCAGATGATTTGGGTTAGTTAACACTCCTTCATACAGTTATTGTTAATGTTTGAATTTGCCGTGCCTGAAATTCTTGGATGCATTTAACTTTAATTTATAGTTTGACTCCTCAGTTAGAAATATGCTCTGCACACATTCAAGAAAGCCTGTGAAACTTTCATCTCACTCATCGTTTTCATTACTTATTAATAACTCTTGTATGTGCCATTCTCTTCGGCATTGATTTAAGTCACTGGCCTTATTATCATGATATCATGTTTAAATTCACCTATATTATTATAATCATGTGGTTTAAGCTGTTTGCAATAATGCCGAGACTTATAATTTAAGCAACAAGGATATTGAATGTAAAAGAAAGGATTTCATTAATCAAAATAAAGTAATTTACAAGCCTTTACCTAAAAAAAAAAAAAAAACAAACAACTGAACTAGGTTATATAAAAGTACAAAATAAAAACTCCTATTCCCATTGAGTCTTCGTCTAAGCAGCCGAAGGATCAACTGTCTGACTGGGCTGGGCAGCAGCAACGTTCGGGACTTGTTCTTTGTCTTTTTCTTTGGTACCCTCATACTCTTTAGTTGCTTCAGCTGGAGCAGGAGGGGCCTGGCTAGCTGGGGGCTGCTCCTGAGCTTCTGGGAGTGCACGAATGTCTGGATCATAGTATATACTCCCAGGCAGCCTCAAGGGGGAATCTGCAGGAACCCCAACAGCATCCAGTGCCTTTCCCCACGTTATATCACAGTAGTCTCGGCCAACCGAGGCAAACTTCTTAGTGAGGCTAAGTTGGGTCTCCTCCACCCCTAGCGTGTATACTGCCTGTCTCTCGGCCTCCACTGCTTCCTTGGCTAACTGGGCATTCTTCTCGGCCAGTAGGGCAGCTTCCTTGGCCTTTTTGAGCTCAGCCTTAAGCCCCTTCACCACCTCCATCTCTGTAGCCAAGTTGATCTCAGCCATGTTAAGTTGTTTACGCTGCTCTTCGGCCTGTCTTTCAGCAGTTTTTAGGCCAGCATCGAGGCTGTTCCTCTGGTTGGTCATATCCTTGAATTGCTCGGATAGGTGAGCATATTCCTCCTTTAGGCTACCCAAAGACCTTTCGACCTCGGACCGAGAGTGGGCCTCCGCTTGGGCTTCAATGTATGTCTTTTTGTTCCACTCTTCAGCCACAAAGACTTGTTGGGTAATCTGCGCAGCAAAAATGATAAAGTTAAGTAAAGTAACATCCTCAAATGAAGAAATGGGTTAACTCACTTACCATGGCTAAATCCCTCTTTAGGGACGAGAAGAGTTCCTGTTGGCTGAAGCGCCGGTAAGACTCCATGTCCCGAGGGAGGAGCAGTGGCTACTCCAAAGCCTTGGCGACAAGGCCTGCCCTCCCTCCATCATAGTTCCTTAGGGAAGTTTCCCAAGGAATTGGAGCGCCATCCAATTCTAACCGAGGGGACCAAGTGCGAAGTCCTCTGCGCACATCAGCAACAAGGACCTCCTCTCGGCTCTCAGTGGATGAAACCCTCTTGCTCTGGTGGTCTTTCACCACCTTCTGCTGCTTGGTCCCTTTTTGCGGAACCACCTCCCCTTCTTCTAGGGCCACAAGGGGCCTTTTCTTCCTCAGATCTGGCAGTGGCTTCAGGCCGAGATCAGGGGCTTGAGGGGGTGGTGGAGGAAGGTTCACAGCCGGTTGGGATGTACTAGTCCCCTTGGGCTCGGGCTTCTTGCCCCTATTCTTCATCGAGCTCCTTAGATCAGCCATGTCCTCCTCTTTTGAAGAGTCCTCAGGAAGAGCAGTTATTAGTACAGCAGGGTGGACAACAGACTGTCTATCAGCCTCCTCCTCGGCGTCAGGAACTGTTATCACTTCAACCTCTTTTGAAGCTTCTCCTTCGAATTTGAACTTGTCTATCTGTTCCTCAAGTGAGGAGGTTGAAGAGGCAACTCCTTCACCTGCTGCTTCCGGCCCGAGAGGAACCTGTTGAATTGGCTGGAGGAGCAAGGGTACACCCTGCGGATTGGGATGTGGCACGGGCGCAAGGTCGAACGGAGCCAAAAAATCCTTCCGGGCAACGTCTATACGGTTGATGCGGTAGTCCCCCTGCCTTATCGCGTTGCCGACCGGCTGAAAATCCTTCAATTTCGCTGGGTACCTAAGGATAAGCGGAACCGATCGGAGTTGCCTGTCTTCGCTTACGAAAATCTCTCAGCGTAGCAGGTAATTAAGGGCGACAACGTTTGTAAGGCTGAGCCGAGGAGAAACGTGGTCTTTATCTGTTAGTATTATAGCAAAACTTAGTCAGAAGCTTGAAAGGAATAAAAATATATATATCATAATAAATAACAATAATAAAATTCAAATTTACTGGAAAGTGGAGATCCTAAATCTACTGTCAGTAAACCTAAATCTATGATATTCTACCTGGTTCTCCTGGCCTGGTCGGGCAATGAGGGCCGTCATGCCACGCGCCCGAGACGATCACATAGTCGTCTTTCATCCCTTTATTGGATTTGGGAAGGCAAGAGACGAGCCTAACCACGTCGGACCGGGATTTGAGATAATATCCCGCCCCTTTTTGGCTGTGGCACTCATACATGTGTACCACATCGAGCCAGGTGAGGCCCAACCCTAGATGGCGGTTCAGATCCTCAACTGCTCCTAAGATCCTAAACATGTTGGGCGCACATTGGTCAAGGCTAAGCTTATGGTTTCTAAGATAATTACTGGTAATGGAACCCATAGGGATGATCATCCCCCCTTCTAGAAAGGCGATGATGGGGATAACAACTTCACCCGTCTTTCGATCTGTTAGTATTCTTTCCGGAGAGCAATACCTCAGACCCACATCTTGAGGTATGCGGTATGTCGCCTTAAACTCCTCTATTTGGGCGGGGCTATCTACCAGATATTGGAATCTACCCATCGCAATTAGACAAAAAGATGGAATCACTAAGTGAAGTGACTAGAGGATGATTATTCGAAAGCCGAGGAGGTTGGCCGAAGAGGGAAACGAGAGGTTCAGAAGTCGAAACTTATGCAAACCAAATCGAAATGTGATCCTTGAACTCGCAGAAATATTCTTACGGATTCTGAAAAGAAGCTAGGACCGGTGATTGGAAGAACTTGAAGGATTCGAATGCCTGAGTTTGCTGAGTGCTTTGAGAGTTTGCAAAGTAAAGAGGAAACAACTGCCTCTGAAGCTTTATATAGGGGGACAGGTGAAAAGGCAGGAGTCATCCCGCCAACCTTTGAAGAAGAACCACGTCTATTGGATCAATATCCCACCATTGGATATAATAGACAAAATGGCGCCTGGAGTAATTAATAGCGCCTTGGGAATATTGAAACGACAGCAGCAATAATGAAGCGCTTGCATCTATGCTCACACACGTGTATTTCCAGATATTTGTGTGTTTTTTCAAGCTTTTATTTGGTGATAAATCAAAATCCTATTTTTCCTCCTCGGATGCGAGGGAAAAAATAAAATTTTAAGGGGCTATTGTGGGGGGTGAAAGTCCAGCCTAATATATTGGGCCTGGGGCCCTATTCGAAGACTACTAGATGTCCGAAGAGAAGAAAATATCTGGGAAAGGGTCCACGTGGAAGAATCATACCTGGAAATGAATCAGGGATGCATTCCGAAAAGGTCGTCAGTTGTCCGAAGAGGTCTTCCTCCTCGGATACGAATATTCTTGATCAATCAAATGTGTGGAGGGTCAGATTGATCTTCCTAACGGTTCCAATAACGAAGATAAACTCTGAGCATGTCTGGAGATGATAAGAACGAAGAAATATCTAAAGGGAAAAGCTACTACAACCGTGTTTAATGCATTACAGCTACTTTTCTGGCCGCATTTATGTGGAGAAGACTCCTGAACAGTGTAATCTCAGCTACCACAACTCACAGAAAACTAAAAAGAAGACTTGACATGACATATACTCAAGTGGATGCTTAGATGAAGACCAAGTGGACGATGAAGATGAGGGGTGAGGATGCTATATAAAGGGAAGAAACCTCTGATGAGAAGGGAGAGGAAAAAAGAAAGACAAAGAAGAGAAATATGATTTTACTGTAGCGCTAAGCATTGTAATGATCTTTATTCAATACAAATCTCTTCGGACATTCATTAGGTCAATTGTTCAAGTCTGATTGCATGTTAATTCATCTTTAACTATCTTAGCTAGTCACTGTGTGATTCACAACTAGCCTAGCTCTTTCACCCACTCTCTATAAATTTATTGTTCTGGGTTCAGTGGGCTCATAATCCATATCTTTTGGGCTTGATCTACAAATCTTGACCATACACCAACCATGTCCAGTGTGTTTGAGCTCTTTTTTTCTTTTCTTTTTTAATGCGGATTTGGGTTTAAGAGTTGTTATGTTGATAAAATAAAATTTCACAATATTTTAATAATTGTTGAGGTGTTAGTTCTTTATTTATCTAAATAAAATAAATTAAAATAGTAGAATATGATATTGGAACCAATCACAATTGAAATAAAAATATTGTGAAAATGTTGTGACTTTGGTGTCAGTTCTTATAGATCAAAATAAAATAAATTAATAAAATATCAGACTGAAATCCACAACAACTAATAACAAAGGTATTGGATTATGAAAACGCCATAAAATTTTGTTGTCATCACAAATATTTTTACAACTACTAAGGTGTAAGTTCCTTATAGGTTAAAATAAAATATCATATTAGAACCAACTATAACTAAAAATAAAGGTATGGTGAAAACAGAAGTGCTACATCCACAACATTTCTCACAATACTTTCATAACAAATCATAGGTCGTAAATTGTTATTGGTTCTAATTCAAACTTATCAATGAAATTACTTTTTTGCCAATCAATAACAACTTGTAACAACTTACTACTTATGATTTGTTGTGAAAATGTTGTTGACATAGCATTTCTCTTATGAAAATGTTAAAACATTTTCATTAAAAAAAATGTTATGTACACGACATTTTCATAACAAATCATAAGTAGTAGGTTGTTACAGGTTGTTATTGGTGGGTAAAAAAGTAGTTTCATTGGTAAGTCTAAATTAGAACTAGTAACAATTTTCCGTTTATAATTTGTATGAAAATGTTGTGAAAAATATTGTGAATGTAGCACTTCTTTTTTCACAATACCTTTATTTTTAGTTGTGGTTGGTTCAAGTATAATATATATATATATATATATATATTAACCTATAAGGAATTAACACCTTAACAATTGTGAAAATATTGTGACAATTTGTTATGTTAATATTTTATTACAATGTAAAACAATGCGAATTGGACAAACCAAAAATATTGTAGCAAATCTACAACAGCTTTACACATTCACAAAAAAAAAAGAAAAAAGAGCTGCCAGCAAAGTAGTGAAAATTAAACAAACTAAAACTACTATAGTGAAACTATTATAGCTTTTCCCATTCACGCTTTTTATATATAGTTTTACTTTTTTTTTTTGCAAATATGTATAATATTTGCCACTTTTTGTATGTCTACACCATAAGCTTACAAAGTAAACATATAAAGATTAAAAAAAAAAAAAAAAAAAACAAAAACAAAGTTCAAAAAACTGGCGTACTTGAAAAAAAAAAAAACTCAACAATTGAATAAACCAAAGACACTATTCATGAGACGCTATTCATGAGCTATTGGCTCTTTATTTTTAGTTGTGGTTGATTCCAGTATAATATTTTTTTTATTTTATTTTAACCTATAAGGAATTAACACCTTAACAATTGTGATAATTTGTTATGTTAATATTTTATTACAATGTAAAACAGTGCGAATTGGACAAACCAAAAATATTGTAGCAAATCTACTGCAACTTTACACATTCACAAAAAAAAAAAAAAAAAAAAAAAAGTTGCCTGCAAAATAGTGAAAAATGAACAAACTAAAACTACTATAGCAAAGCTATTATAGCTTTTCCCATTCATGCTTTTTATATATAGATTTACTTCTTCTTTTTTTGCAAATGAATATAATATTTGCCACTTTTTGTATGTCTACACCATAAGCTTACAAAGTAAACATATAAAGATTTAAAAAAAAAAAAAAACAAAAGCAAAAACAAAGTTCAAAAAACTAGCACACTTCATTCTCAAAAAAAAAAAAAAAAAACTGGCATACTTGAAAAAAAAAAAAGCTCAACGATTGAATAAACCAAAGACACTATTCATGAGCTATTGGCTCTTTTTATTTAAAAAAAAAAAACCTGCCAGCAAAACAGTGAAAATTGAACAAACCAAAACTATTATAACTTTTCCCATTCATGCTTTTTATATATAGATTTACTTTTTTTTTTTTTTTTTTTGCAAATATGTATAATATTTGCCACTTTTTCTATATGTACACCATAAGCTTACAAAGTAAACATATAAAGATTTATAAAAACAAAAAAACAAAAGCAAAAACAAATTTCAAAAAACTGGCATACTTCATTCTCAAAAGGAAAAAAGAAAAAAGAAAAAAGCTCAACGATTGAATAAACCAAAGACACTATTCATGAGACACTATTCATGAGCTATTGGCTCTTTTTATATAGTTAATAAAAATAAAAATAGATATACTAGGTAGGGTGGCACGTGCTAGCTCTTGAGTGAGAAAATTAAAATAAAATTTCTATTTGAAGAAGTATGAAATTTATACATAAAAAATATATGTCATACAAAGTTAATTTTATTCTTATAATAATTTTAATAGCTAATTACACATAAATTAAAGTTATGGTAGCTATTTAACATATAAATATCTATTTTACTATAATAGTTTTTTAGTACTTATTTGATAAATGCAATAGCCATTCACTAAAAACTTCTAAGAATGATAACGAATATCATCATCTTCCAACAATAAATAATTGAGTTTTGCTAAGATATTGTCACAATATTTAAATTTTCGTAATGAATGATGTAATATGTTACAAATGAAGTTTTTTCATCAAATACCTTCAACCATACACAATGAAATTTTTTTTATTCATACTTTCTTCTTTATCATTCTACATGAGTTTAGGTGCAATATTTAGTTTACTTAGTTTTTAATGAACACCCATTTTAGGCAAGAAAAGAAAAATCAATATAAAAAAAAAATTAACAAAAGGCATTTGTTATCGAATTTCCCATTAAATAAATTATAATTTTCGAAAATTTAAAACTAGAAAATCAATGTTGTTTAGGTAATAAATAAAACACCTTATATCATTATTCCAACTTTTTAAGTACTACTACCATCTAAAACTCAAAATACGTGAAGAAAATTTTGAAATGTTAAAATTTAGTGAGAGTATTTTAGACATTATACAATGTAATATTTTAAGAATGATAAACTTTGATTAGGGTTTAACTGAGAGAATAATCATATGACATATTTGTTCTTTTCCAAAATATTAAGGGGAAAATTGTTTGATTCTAAAGTTTAAGGAGGAATTGTGAACTACCCCAAACATAAACGATGAAAAGTGTTTTTATCCAAAGTTTTTCATTTATTTTTTGTGTGTAAAACTGTGTTTTTACTTAAAATGGTGCGTAAAGATAAAAATACAATAAAAAATACAAAAAGTCAACCCAAGGAAACTGTATGTGAATTTTGGCTCAATAAAGTTGACTAAACCAAAAAAACATTTCTAGAAACATAAACATAATGCTTTCTCTTAGATATTTCTTAGCTCTCATCTGTCCTGTACGTTCACAATGCATATCTTTATCAATAGAACTTCTTGGTATATCATCCTGGATGATAGGACACACATTTTGATCTTTGCTTCGTTTAGCCGAGGGGATATTCCTCCTCGGACCACCTCCCCCAGCCGTCACAGTAATAGCTTGCTCGTGAAGTTCAAAGTCTTACATCTTCCTTACTGTTGATCTGTCCTCGGACCACTGAGCCTCCTTGGCCAAGCCCAAGGCCCAACATATATTTTTGGGCCCCTTGTCCCTACATATAGTTACTAGTAAAAATACAAGATTAAATCAATATTGCATTAGAAATTATTAATTTTGATCCTTTTCTAAAATTATCCTTGTTGACTTGTGTGAAAAGAATTTAGTGTAATCAAGTCCATCTTGTTAAGTATAGTCTTAGCCCAATAGATCTATATTTTATTTTATAGTCCCACTTACAATCAATTAGTTGTTTCCTGGTGGATAAATTCAGGTGCCTTAAACTCAAGAAGTGTTGTTTTATTCATTGAAAATTTTAGCAATACATTATGTTTTGGTCTTTTTTAGTCCTTATTCATTGGACTGAAACAAAATCACTCCTTGGCTTTGGAAATTTATCCTTTATCAAGGTGCAGGATGATTGGAAATTTTATGTGTCACATTGCCATTTGGAAATTTCAATGTAAGACCACTTGCACAATTATGCAAGAGTTCGAAAGAGTAGGTAACTTTTATTATTAAAAAATAAATAAAAATGAAAAAAGAAAAAAAAAGAAAAAGAAAAAGAAAAATCAAGCTTATCATGTTGAGGGTAGTCCTTAGCTACGAGTATTGCTTTATATCTCTCTACAAATCAATTAGACCTATAGTCTATTTCATAGATCAATTACAATAATTTGGTTGTTTTCTAGAAGGTAAAGTTAGGTGTCATATTCAAACTTACTCCACGTTGTTTTATTCATTGAAAATTTTAGCAATATTGCGTTTGGGCTTTCTAATTCTTTTTATTCATTGGAATGAAACAAAATCAGTCCTTGGCTCATTACTTGATGCCCAACAATCGGATGATTTTATATTGAATTGATACACGAAACTTCATAAATTGATGTGAATAAAAAACCTATTGTTATTTGTAGTTTAAGCATGAGCATTTTAATGGTATAGATCAACCATATATATTATGATGAATCTCTTACTGAGTAACATGATATATAAGCAATATATTAGCATGTTTACTTTCATATTGTTAAAATTTACATAGGATTTGACTTTGCAATTGAAAGGATAAAGTGATCCAACGTTCCTCCTTAAACAATTCATTTCTTTGCCAGAGACGGCCTAAAAACTTTTGTTGCTGATCCACAATCGAAATGTTGCATCATTAATATCACCACCACACGTTGCAAGTTGATTTGGAAATTTTATGTACTAGGCTTGCATGGGGTGATGGAATTTTTATGCGTTAAGGTGCAAGGTGATTGGAAATTTTGTGTCACACTGCCACTTGAAAATTTCAACATGGGATCACTTGCACAATTTTATGAGTTTTTGTTTTTGTTTTTTTTTTTTCAACACAATTATACAAGAGTTAGACAGAGTACTAGAGTAGGTAACAAGTTAGAGGATTCATGGCTCATGCTCAAAAGAAAAAATTATACAAACAAATATTCTTTGCATTTTTCCCATCTCATTCCTCCCCCTCTTAATCAGGGCTCAAGAGTCACTGGCACTATAAATCTTGATGAGAATTCCTTTATAATCTCTAATAATTCAATTTTGCTAGGTAAAGTAGTAATAGTGAAAGAAACAAACTATCACTTTTTTTTCCTAATTTTCTTTTCCACTATTGTTTTCTTTTCTTGAGGGCATTGCTTCTTCATCCTTTATTTCTTTCTAGTTTGTAGTGGTTTATTTATGGTTGGCACTAAAATGAGTAATTTTTTTTTTCTTCACACTGGTTGTTATTTTTATGATCAGATTGGCAATTAATTGATTGGAATAATGTCTGGATTTTTTTTTTTTTGGGGAAAAAAATTGATTCACACTTTTAATTGTCGGTTTTTGGAGAATTAAATGGGCCAAAGTAAATTTAATAGTTGGGTTAAAATGTTGGTCAACCCATTAAAACCAGACATCTTCGATTCTCATCCACTAAAAATGTTAATTTTTTGGGCTACTTTTTTTTTTTTTAAGAATTTTTTTGAGCTACTTATCCAAAAAAAAAAAGACAAGGAAAACTTATCCCAAAAAGACAACCCTTATTTGGTTTGTCAGGAAAAACAAAAAATGGAAACCCATTTCTAGATCATACAAAAGAGCAATTAGATTTGCGTCAATCATAATCTTTGATCGGCGATTAGGAAAACAACTAAGAACCATTTCCCCAAAATACAAAGGATGAAAAAAAAAAAGAAGTGACCTATCCATGTTTGATTTGGGGCTTCTATAAAAATCGATCCAAATCCATATCTTTTCTTCTCTTCTCTTCTCTTCTCCCAAAAAAAAAAAAAAAAATTCACATCTTTTTGTTTCTGAGCCCAAAATGGAAGATTTTGTTTTGGTGGCCCAAAACATTTTCCCAAACCGGCCAGTAGAAAGAAAAAGGCCCAAATCCACACTATTATTTATAAACCTCAACAAGTTTTGGAGAAAAACAGAGCGTCACTTACAATTGCAAAAACAAACAGTTAAAATTATCCTAAGCCCTCAACAAGTATTGGACTAGAATTATTCATAGAACATTCCATAGCACAATAGATCCTCACACAATATGGATTTTACGAAATGAAAAATGAAAAAGAAAAAAATAAGATACCATGGACAATTCAAGCTACGTAATTCAAAGTTCAAACAAACCAACAAAAACAGGAGAAATTATAGAGTAGAGTATTCTAATGGATAAGTGATGTGGTCTACAATTCCATTAAAAAATGTTAGTGTATAGATTAGGCTATATTAGCCCATTGGGCTTAGCCCAGTATATTACTTGTACAGCCCAGTAATTAATTTTTGTTTAAAAAAATTTTCTAACTAACAATTTTAAACAAATAAAAGTTTTTTAGTAAAATGGTGGACCACATCACTTGTCCACCTCATTAATCTTATAATTTCTCCAAAAACAGAGCATGAAGCACTGCACACTCTGTTTCAACTTTATTCATATCGGAAGCTCCAAATGAAGTGAAACCTTTGTATTGGAGGGTGAGACAGGGGAGACAGGGTCGATGTTTAGAGCTATCATTTGAATATTGTCTTGGCTGTTGCTGTTTGTAACACCATCAGGAAGGACTTGGGTAGCAGTAGCAGTATTGTTAGTAAACAACCTGCGAAGTGTGAGAATGAGTGTGATGATGAGGATGACCAGGCCAAGTATTTGAGCAGCAAGTTTAAGGTCTGAATTAAGCAGCGATATTTGTTCCCTGCAGTAACCAAGAGAGAATTAATTGTATGAAATACTGGATTAAACAAAAGTATATATAATTAGAAAATCTGTTGTATCTCAAAATATAATTAGAAAATCTGTTAATAAAAAATATTCAGCTATAGGAAGACATTGAGGGCACAAAAAGGAACAGAAGTGAGCTATAATTGTTTTTACGTTCCTACTATGGCTTGGATTTCACAGAGGTCGGAATTTGGTAATAGAGGTATGGCTTGGATTTCACAGAGTCAGAGGTTAGAATTTGGTAATAGAGGCTTGGTACTATTGATAGAGGCAGGTCTAAGGCAATGACTATCTCACAAGTCATGAGAAATAGGCTTTCAGGATCACTTGGTTTATTTACTTGTCTTGATTGTTGGCATATTTGTTAGTTGAGTTTCAAGTGGTTGCATGAGCCAATGACCATCTCACAAGTTATGAGAAATTGGCTTTCAGGATCACTTAGGAAGAGGAGGATGACTTAGGGTCTGCTTGGGATCCACTTATTTTGCCGAAACTAAAAATTTTTTTGTTGAAAGTACTGTAGATAAAAGTAAATGTTAGTTGAAATAGTATAGTGGGACCCATAAATAGTAGCAAAAATAAGCTGAATTGTAAAAATAAGTTGGCAAAAAAAATAAATTAGCCAAACAGACACTTAGCCATGAAGTATGAACCCATTTGATGTTTCTAAAAAAGTGAAAAATATACAAAAAGGCTACCTACCAACCTGCCACATAAAATTTGTTATGAAAATATTGTGAAAATGTTATTGACATAGCATTTTATTTCTATAAACTCAACAGACCTATACTTTATTTATAGACCCACTTACAACTAATTGGTTGTTCCTAGAAGGTAAAGTCCGGTGCCTTACGAGTATTTACAACAAAACATCTAAAAAATTTAGCTTTTAGCAAACTCAAAACACTACTTTATCTATTTTAACATCTCGCTTTATAATACACCCAACATCAAAACTTTTATTTTAACATTTAATACATTAAAATAATATAAACAACACAGAAAAAGAATATATCCAACATAATAAACAACAATCACAACCATCAACACATTAAAATACTACTTTTTTTAACAACCCACATTAAATTTTTTTTTTTTTTTTTTGACATTAAGTTACAGTGAGCTGCTATCTCTAGCAGCTCACTACAACTCAAAGTTAATTTTTTTCAGTTTATCTCCTTTGATATAGCCACAATTATAAGGAATTGGTTGCTAAATTCACTTTTTAGCAAATCTCGTTGAAAAGCATTTCCCACCCTAATGTTTAAAAAAAAAAAGAAAAAGAAAAAGAAAAACAAAGGCAAGATTTGAAAAGATGTCGTACATTAGCTGGATCCAATATAAAAAATTGGCAAGATTTGTTTCTGAATCCTTGGCTTGGCAGTTAGAAAAAAAAAAAAAAA
This sequence comes from Quercus aquifolioides, assembly GCA_019022515.1. Taxonomy (NCBI): domain Eukaryota; kingdom Viridiplantae; phylum Streptophyta; class Magnoliopsida; order Fagales; family Fagaceae; genus Quercus; species Quercus aquifolioides. The sequence goes on from CM032328.1 coordinate 1,278,701, forward strand.
AAAAAAAAAAAATATATATATATATATATATATATATATATATTCTAGGCACATATGACAAGAGCGCCGCAAAATTGAGCTGATGAAGCACAATGATTGATTTTGTTGGTTTTATCTGTTCTGTTCCAAGTAGTGAGTGTTACGTCTTAGAGCATTCACAGTAGTGGAGCTAAAAATTTAGCTTTTTAGCTCCACCAAAAGTTACTTTATTTATTATACCTATACACTTGCTGCAGCAGTGAATCTATTTTAACTATCAACACAATAAAATAATATAAACATCACAATAAAATAATATACTCCTACAATAAAATAATATATCCTACAACCTAAAAAACTTCCCAGCACCGACCACAACCACCTCTACAATCAGCCACAGCCACAGCCACAGCCACCACCACCACCACCACCACCACAGACACAACCAAACCCACAAACAAAATAAAAAACCAAACAACCATCATAGTCACCAATCCACCACCACAGCCACCAAGCCCACAGGAAAAAAAAAATCAAACACCGTACCACCAAACCATAGCCACAACAACCACCATTGCCACCATCACAGCCATCAAACCCGCAGAAGAAAAAAAAAATCAAACATCATTCCACCACCACAGCCATCAAACCCACAGAAGAAAAAAAAATCAAACATCATCCCACCACTACAGCCATCAAACCCATAGAAGAAAAAAAAAATCAAACATCATTCCACTGCCATAGTCGGTGGATCGACGGCGTGGATTGATGTGGATCGAACGGCGTGGATCGATGTGGATCGACGGCGTGGGTCTGGCGGCGAGGATCGACGACGTGGGTCTGGCGGCGAGGATCCACGGTGGCGTGGGTCGGCAGTGTGGGCTTGGGCTGGCAGCGATGAGAGAGTTGAGAGAGAGAGAGGTGAGCTTGAGAGGCTTGAGAGAGAGATGACCAAGAGAGAGTGACGTGACGGTGAGCTTGAGAGGCTTGAGAGAGAGATTACCAAGAGAGAGTGACGTCAGGCCGGCGAATGAAGAAGGTCAGGCCGGCGATGAGATCGGAGATGAGAGGTGAGCTTGAGAGGTTTTTGAGAGAGAGATGAACAAGAGAGTGAATGATGAGAGTGCAGAGTCTTTGACCGGTTTTGTGATAAAATGAAAAAAATAATGAAATAAAGTTGGACGGTAAATAAAATATTATTATTAGTTTTAGCTTCAAGCTACAGTGCACATCTATCTATAGATGTGCACTGTAGCAATTCATCTATAATTTATAGATATAGCTCCACTGCTGTAAGCTTTTTTTTGTGATTTTGGAGCTAAATTTTAGCATTATAGCATTATAGCTCCACTGCTGTGAATAGGGGTGGCAAATGGGCGGATTGGGTCATAAATGGGTTGGATTGTAAATGGGTTGGGTGTGTAATTACCCATTTATCCATTTATGACCCGTTTATATATAAATTAATTATCCATTACCCACCTAACCCATTTAATTGTAACCCACCCATTTAACCCATTTAATTTTAATATTGCCACCAGCACACCTGTTAAAACACTTTTCTCCAATCAAAAAAAAAAAAAAAAACATTTTTCTAACTCATTTAAACTTTCCTTTCTCTCCTAACTTTCTTGGAATCCAAACAAAGTTGTTAGGTCACAATCTGAATGACCCCTTGTGATAAACCCTAATTAATTAATTAATTAATTAGCCAAGTTGTTTAATTAATCAATTAAGCATGCAATTGCGTAGAAGCACAAACAAATCACCAAATACTAAATATGCAGCGGAAAATAAATAACACGGTGATTTGTTTACGAATGGGGAAAAACCATAACGGCAAAAACCCCACCGGGTGATTTTCAGGTCACCACTCCCGAAACTCCACTATTATCAAATCAAGCAGTTACAAGAAAGGAATCCCAAGTACCTTACCAACCTACAGTTGAACCCTTACCCCAATACCCAATTGGACTTGATCTGTAGTGACAATTTCCACCTTTGATGCACGGCTCCCAAGTACGTGACTAACCAATGCGCGGATCCCAGTACGCGACTTCAGAACACCAACTTGAGGAAGAATGGTTGGCTGCAAAGTTCTTCAGTTCATCCACGTGATGAATAGCAGGAAGATGCTTGGTTACAAAACCCTATGGTGCAAAGACACAGCAACTTCTTGATGAAGGATGAACTAGGTCAAGAACTTCGTCTGTTGAGCACAATTTGCATAAACAGAGATTGCTCAATGATAATACAACTTTTGTCACCCAAAACGGCTCTTAAAATAATCCTTTTATATGTTTAGGGTTAGAAGAAAAGAAGTCCCAAAAACATATTCACGGATCCCAAGAAAATCAGATTTGGAATTCTGACTTTTTAATTCTCGACAGATAGCAGGTGTCGAGGTAGCTATCGAGAGGTGTCGAGCTTTAAAAATTCTGCACTTCAACTTGCTTTCTCTTGGACAGACTTGATGACTTCAACACTTGACCTTGAAACATTGTTTCTTGAAGTATTAAAAACACCTAGAACTACCCAATTACAAGTAGAGTGCGTTTTGTCAAAGGATTAGCCAATTTACATAATTAAGTGACATATGTTCTTAAACAAGTTAAAACATATATGTCCTAACAAAAGTGTAAATTTTAATAAAAAGAAGAAAACATGAAGACGTGAGCTCGCCTGAAACAAAAAGAAAGGGATTTTCTTCACATAAATTTTCGCCGGAAAACACCGAATCGTCGCCGCCGCTGGAGATCTCCGTAACGGAGCTCGAAACGCTGCGTTTCGCGACCTTCTTCTTCTCATCCTCAGTTCGATCTTTAAGCTCGACTCTCTTCGGACCAATGGCACACGACTCGGAGCTCAAAACGCAATCCGAAGAAGAAACAGAAGAATCGTAATCGGAACCAAACTCGTCCTCCGGCGAGCAAGCCAGGCAATAATACCGCTGGAGACGATCATTCCCAGCGCCGGAGATCCGATGATCGGAAAAAGCCTCGCATTTAAAGCAAAGCACCTGGCGAACGTGGCGAGCAACGAGGAAATTGGCCTGGTGAACTTTAGCGTCTCAGCGAAAGCAAAGAAATGCAGAGTCGGAAGCACTGTACAGCGAAGCCTCTTCATCTTTTACAGAGTAAACAGAATAAGAGGGAATTTTCCGGCAGAAAATGGTTAAGTTGGCGCTTGGCGTTAAGTAGCAGTAGTGTTTGTTACGAGTCTGTTTGGATGATGAGAAAATGTAAGAAATGTTTGGATTATGAGAAAATGTAGGAAATGTTGAAGAGTAGGCGGAAAAGTGTGTTTGATTTTAGAAGGGTTTAGTGGTTTTTTTGTGGGTTTATTTAAATTTAAATTTTAGATGAGTTTAGTGGTTATTAGTGGATTTATCCATTTAGACCCATCTAATTAAATAACCAAATGAGTCTTTATCCATTTAACCCAAATATTTAAATGGGTTGGGTTAAGACTTATCCAAATAAGGCGGGTAATGGGCGGGTTCATGGATATGGATAAAAATTGCCACCCCTAGCTGTGAATGCTGAGGCCACACCCGAACTTAGAATAAGAAAAGGAACACACGTGACTCTGGCGTTTTGCTCATGGACCTTTGGGATTTGGTCTGTTTTGATTTTGGACTGACACTTCCTCTCTCAATTTATCTGGATTCAGATAACTCATGCAATAGCAATATATGGTTGACATTAAAAGTTTAAAAAAAGAAACTTTTAATCTCAATTATTAAATAAAAAAAATGCTTTCAAAAAAAATTAAAAAAATAAAAAATAAAAAATTAAAGTTATAAAATAAAAGTGATAAAAATTAATGTGAGTGAGTGTAGTGTAATTGCACCCGGTGCAATACCAGATCCAAATCCAATTTAGCTATAGTAACTGTACAGTATACAGGTCCTACACGCATTGCATTTAATCAGCTAGGCTGTGACATTTGTCATGTAATCATTGGTGAATCAGGTCAGTCAATTAGATATTCTGTTAGTAGCCGTTACTCCAATGTTAGGACTTTCTATTTTAGTTCCTACTTCTTGAACATAAAAGCAGAGTAATGAAATGTTCATTCCTAATGAGAAAGTCTATCACTTTTCTCTCATCTAAGCTCCATTGTTGAGATCTTCTACTTCATGTCATTCTCATTTTAATACTTATCACCGTAAGTCCACAACATTTAGGGTCGATCCTAGACATTTTGAGACCTTAGGTGAGAACTAAAATGAGGAATTTTTTATATTTATAATTTAATTAAATTAATATTTATTTAATATTTTTATATTATAATATATTTTATTTAAAATCTATTTTTCTTGTTTTTTGAGATACAAATTGACTAATTAAATTTTTGTATTCAAGTTCTTTTAATATCTCTTTTTCAATCAATAATATAGCTAATCCACTTAATCTTTCTTGGGATATTGTCAATCTTAGCTAGATATGATTTTATTAATTTTAATTTTGAAAAACTTCTTTTTTCGGAGGTAATTGTAACAGGTATTGTTAGTAAAATTCTATAAGAAATGCATGTATTTGGAAATGAATCTAACCCTTTTGTATAATTTAGTATGTCAATTAGAGTACATTCTTTTATTTGTAAAATTTATTTTAAAACTTTTAACTCTGAAAATAAATCTAAATCATCAATATCATAATAAACATCATGTTTGAGAAAAGATTCAAGTTTAAGACAGTATTTTTGCAAACTATCATCATCTAGTGATTTCAATTTCATGAAGTTAGATAGAAAACCAAAAATATTTTCATATATTTGAAATTGTTCAAACCTATTCTCAGTTGAACTAATTTCTTTATCTACTATATATAAGAAATAATTAATTTTAAAAGCTTCTTCAGTAGATCGTGTTGTCTCATTATGAGCATTTTCATCAAGTTGTTTCTTTCTATGAATTATATGTTTCTCATGAAATATAGGTTCTATTTCCATTTTAGATGCAATTTTTTTAGATGAATTCAAAGCAAATGTAAATCCATTTTCTCTATATCCTTTAAAATAAGAAATGAGACCTTATAATTGATCTACAACCACATAAGTATTATTGACTTATTTCATAAGACTCCACCCTAAAGTTTTGAATTCCATACTGGTGGCCATTCTAGATTAGCCATGAGAACAAAATATTCCGGTACCGATGTGTGTCAGTGCATCGTTCCAAAGTTATGCACCGGAGATATATATATATATATATATATATATTAGAGTAATTAATAAAAAAAAAAAATATTGTTATTACTTTTTACTATAATAGATAATGTTTGTCTATTTAGACCCTTGAACACTCAAATTGTTTAACCTAATATAATGGCCAAGTAGTTACTTAGGTTTATTATGCAGATCTATGTTAAACAATGACAATCATATCATATGAAGTGGAATAGTAAAGAAGATAAGCGATATGATGACCCAGGATAATCAATGAAACCTTTCAGTTTCATGGTAAAAAAACTTGGTGAGGATTTAATCTAAACAATCCACAAGGCAGCAAATTCACTAAATACAATGGAAGTGTTTACAATATATTTTTCCCTAAATCTAATGCTACCTCTTGTAGTACTTACTCACATGACCACACGCAGCTCTGAATCTACGGACTCTTCTATTTGAATTTGTTGCACATAAACACTCCAGTTTGTGCCTTTGAGATCCCACTCAAAGCCTTAGACCATCAGCAATAGTTAATCTTGTATGCAACAACTTATCTCCACTTGTTCATGCAATATCAATCAAATCTCCGGTAGATGCTTATTGAGTTAGAAGGTCACAGAACCTCTCAGATTTCACAAAAATAACTCACAAGACTTCACCAAACTTCTGAAATGTGAATTAGGGTTTTCCTTTTATACCTAGCAGTGTTGGACTCAAACCTTGAACGTTTTGTGGGCTTTCGAGCTTGATTTAAAATTTGCAGAATTCACAGTTCGATCGGTCAAACGTCTCTCTCGATCGATTGAGCCCTGCAGTTTATGAATTCTTCTTTCAGCAGCTTAACTATTATTGAATCTTGTCTTAAATCAACTTAAACAATGTCTAAAACTATTCTAAGACACAAATATCTTATACTAGACATGTTTTTTTTACTCGGTTTGCTAACATACATAAAATTAGGACCTAAACATTTATTCTTAAATATTTAGAACCTAATAGATAAATTATATATATTAACGAATATAATGTTTTAATTATATATAAAAGAAATAGTGTCTTAAAATATTCAAAATAAGTGGTCATTTTTTTTAAAAGAACAAATTTGGTTATTTAGAAAATAAAACTACATTTCTAGAACCTTCCTTTCAAATCATTTTTCCCATTCCCAAGCTCCCACCCATGTGGCCACCTCTGCTCCTCAACTTCCTCATTGCATTTATTCTATCATATATTTATTTATTACTTCTTTACAGTTTAGTAAGTTTACAATGCTTCTTTCTTTTTAGTTCTTCAGACTCTCAACTTTGTCTTCATCTTCTTTCTTTAGAAGTTAAGGATGATATATTTGGAATAATTGATTTTGTTTAGACCAAAGAATTTTTTTGGGTACCAATGTTTACAAAGATTTTCTAGATTTTTTGTTCTTTGGTCATAAGGATACATAAGATTTTATGGAGTTTCATCTGAAACTAAAATCTTGTCAAGATCTTTACAATGGTTTAATTTAAGCATGTTAAAAGTGAGGGAAATTGTTTAGACCATGCCCTTGAGTCCTTGATTTTAAGATGGTTTAATTTTAATCTTGTCAAAATATTGTCTAGAAGAGTTGCTTCATCTGCAAGTTTATAGATTTCTATTCCAAAATGATTTAAGTTAATAAAGTATACTTAATTTTTTTCTAAAAAAAATAGGTAACATCGTAACAGTTAGAGGGTTTGGATTGGAAGCTTAGGGGCTGTTTGGTTTTTTTTTTTTTTTTTCATCACTCATCACTCCTCACTCATCACTCATCACTTAAAATAGCCTAATTTCTTTTACCCCACCTGTTTGGCACATATTTTCAACTTCTCATCACTCAATTTTTTGTACTTTCTGTGGGACCCATACCTGAGCACCATGTCAAGCAATTCCAAAAAATAAACAATATTAATGCCACCCAAAAAATAAAATTAAAAAATCTCTCTGCCTCTTCTTCTTCTTCTTCTTCTCTCTCAAACTCTCTCTCTCTCTGTGGTTCATGGTCTAATAGATCGAAAATGGGTCCGATCGTTTTGACTCAGCTGGCAACGGGTTTGGGTGTGTTGGCCGGAGTAGCCCTGGTCAAATCGGTCATGGACTAGAAGACCATGGCTGGCCCGTTTCTGAGGTGCCCAAGTTGTAACGGAATGGGTCAGGTCTCGTGCCTTTGTTCTCGTTGGTCCGATGGTGATACTGGGTGTCAGACTTGTTTCGAGTCGGGTCGAATGGCTTGCAGCAGTTGTGGTGGGACCGGTACATAGTTGGCTTTGTGTTTGGTGGTTTTAACTTTTAAGAAGAGTGGGCGTAGGAGATTTTTGGAGTTTAGTGAAGATGTTTTTCCTTGGTGGGCTATGGTATTGGAATTGAAAAGTTTGTTTCTTGATTTTGGAGATTAATGGCTTTGAGACTGAGACCCATTTGTGAGTTGTTCATCGGATGGGTCAGCGTGGGAAGGGTGAAGGACAAAGAACGGCAGGCAGATCGGAGAAGAGAGGGCGTGGATGGGGAGGGCTGAGATTCTTTTGTCTTTCGGTGTGGGTGAGATTTTGTTCTGAAGAAGAATAGATAAAGAAAAAGAGAGAAAGAAAGAAAAATGGAGAAGAAAGAAAAAAAAAGAAAGAAAGAAAAGAGAGAGTGACTGGTGGGAGAGAGAAGGGAATCTAACTTGACAAGACTAGTGGGTCCCATGTATGAGTGTTTAATTACCAAAATGCCATCATAACTCTATTTCCATAACTTGAAAACACCTAAAATGTGTTTTCAATTTTCATAACTCATCACTCAAAAATCAGATAATTGAGTGATGAAAACAAAACTTGAAAACAAATCTAAACAATCTTTCTCTCCGTGGGTCCCATTATTTTTGAGTTATGGGTGATGGAAACATAAAAACTAAATAGCCCCATATTTTTAGGCTACACTCACACTTCTTTTTGAGGTAATACACTCACACTTCTTAGTTCTTACTTCTCACTTTTATGAACTTTGTATGTCCACTAAGACCCAATTCTGGCATTTGGAAATTACTATGTTGTCCTACAGAACAAGCAAAAAACAACAAACCTCGTAGCATAGTCGGTTTATTTAGTAATCAAACTAACCAAAAAAGGCATGGACTCCACTTTTTTTTTTTTTTTTTACAACATGCTGCTAACCCTGCAGCTCAAACCCTTACCCCCCTAGACCCCCAAACACTTTGTGCATGGGGAGGTGCCAATTCAGCTACAAGGCCTTTGGCTGACTCCACTCTGTTTCAACTTTACTTAATGAATGTGATTTTCTCCAAACATGCTCTAGATTACATTGTAAATAGTAGCAGCACTGTTAATTGTAAGCTTACGATGTATGAGAACGACTGTGAATGCGGGTAGCAGTGGGGGTCTTAAATTATTTTATATAAAAAGTTAATCGACAATTAACGACATTAGTTAAGGAAATATTTTTATAAATTTTTCATAAGAAAAAAATTAATATTTTTTGACAACTTTTTTTTTATTATAAAAATTACATCAAAATTTTCTTAAAATAATTAATTAACAAATTTTTTAAAAATGCTCGTCAACCAGACCCATTAATCAGACCCTTATTTTATTTATTTGCTTACTTTGGTACATCCAAATGTACAATTGGAGAAAAAAAAATTGATAGACAATTAATACCTTAAAAATTTGTATGTTTTTATACTATTTTCATAGTATTTTCATAACAAATCATAAATGGTAAATTATTGTTGGTTCTAATTGAATCCATTGCTTTAATTTATTTAATGCTTTTTATATTAAGCTTCATTGATACTCTATTTTTAAGGGAATTCAAAAGATGAGATCATGAAACCAATAATTTATTGTGTAAGTGGATTTTTTTTTTTTTTTATGTGAAGTGCAAGTGGATCTTATCTTAAGCATGGCATGAACATCAACTCTTTCTAATTAATTTGGATAAACAAAATTGCAACAATCTCAGGCGCTCATACGACTTTTCTCCAAGACATTTCTTCAAAAGATACATGTTAATGTTATAGTTATACCACTGCTTTATCACAAACTCTCTCATAGAATTACTTTATTATTGAGATCCATCACAAAACAAAAATTACATTATGAATGAGTGTGAAAATTTCGGTTATAAAATAGGTGTCATCAGACTTCTTTATTTATTTATTTATTTTTTAATGTAAAAAATAAAAATTAAAAGAACCATAGCCATAACAGAGATAGAGGCACTTTGAGACACTCCACCCCTTTTTATTTTATTGAAAAATAAATAATTTTAACTTTGACACCTTTGTCTAAGTTAAATTAGTCCAAAGAAGTTTATAAAAAAAAATGTGCATGTGTGTAAAACTCCTCAAATGCCAAGGAGTTTCAGAATTTTTGTTAAAAGGGTCGTAAAACTTTGTTGTAAAACTGCTTAATATTACATGCATTTTCATACACTTCTTCACCTGCACGTATTTTTAAAATATACAAACAACGTTATTAGAATAAGGTTACCAAACGGTCCCCAAATTTTCCTTAGCCCACACATTATTCATGGAAGATTACAATGCACAAAAGATCCACACATAAAAAATAGAGCAGTGAATAGAGCTTGGAATCTCTAAATGATCCACACAACAAGCCCCACGCGGTCAATGATTCTTCAAAAAAAAAAAAAGAAAAAGAAAAAGAAAGATAAAAATAAGCAAAGTGCAAACCTCATACCACGGACAATTCAAGCTACGTAATTCAAACAAACCAACAAAAACAGAACAGTGCACTCTGTTTCAACTTATTTATATTGGAAGCTCCAAGTTATGAAAAATCTACGTAGTAGGTTATTGTCTTGGAGAGTCAGACAGGGTTGACGTTCAGAGCTATCATTTGAATATTTTCTTGGCTGCTGCTGTTGGTAACGCCATCACTGCCAGCAAGGTTACCGCCAGGAAGAATTTGGGCAGTAGTAGCAGCGTTGATAGTTAATAGCCTGCGAAGTGTGAGAATGAGTATGATGATAACAAGAGAAAATTAATTTCTCCTGCAAAACTGACAAGTCACATCAGACATCATCTAGACTATCACAGAAAGTGAGTGCATGGGCGGCGCCATGTATAGTTCAGGAGAAAATATTGGGTCCTCCTGGAGGACCACTGACGTGGTCCTCTCAGGTCCCAACATCCAATAAAAAATGGCCATATAACCATTTTTTATGACTCAGCTCCACATCACCCATTAACTTAACTATAATTAAAAAATCAAACCATGGTTAACTCTCAGCTCTACTTACAGACTTACTCACTAACCCACAGCCAAAAACCTAAAATCAATTAGCCAAAATCAAACTGTGTTAACCCACTGTGTTAGCCACTTCTCTTCCAATTTCTGAAACCCAAAATTTTATTTTACCCACTCAATCCTCTTCCCTCTCCCTTCCCGCACCTTTGGACGAGCCTTTCAAACAATCTTATGCTGGGCTTTCCTTCTTCTCTCTTGGATGAATAGTGAGTAAGATTGACTGTAAGCTATGGCTGAAGTGGTTGCTGGAATCCACACACCACCATTGCAACTAACCAATATTGATCAAGGTATGTATGTTACAAAGACTCATTTCACTCTTCAATCTATCATTCTCTTAGCTTTGTTTTGTTTTTATGTAGTTTACAAATATGGTGTCTTCTGCGTGTTTTTTTTTTTTTTTTTTTTTTTTTGAGAATGTGTCTTCTACTTGTTTGAGAAAAGCCCAAGATGAGAAATAATTAAAATAATGAAATTTTTATGTGTTGTTTTCTTTCTATCTAGTTTATAGATATTAAAAATTAAATTTTTATGAGTCTGGTGTGAATTGTTAGAACCCATTCCATACCCCTGCCTGCTTTTTGTTTTTGGGTTTATTGGATGCCACTCTGTTTCTTTGGTCTTGAAACAGAGCACAAGTTCTAAACGAACCTTAAGTCCAAAATGTAAAAATATTCAAAAAATTTTCTCTTACAGTTAATAGTTTATACACACACACACCATTCTAACCATTCTTTTTTCTTTTTGTATTATCCTTTTGATTTGAGTTTCCTTAGAAATGTGTTTTGTGATGTTTTTAATTATAGATATTAGAGCCGATGAAGAACTAGGAGATGTTGAAAATTTGCTTGGAATGGTGGTGCACAATGAGGAGGAAGCATATAAATTGTATAATGATTATGCTATACGGATTGGGTTTAGTGTTCGAAAAGAAAAACTCAGATATGCAAAAAATGGTGCAAGACAGCGGGAATATGTGTGTTCAAAAGAAGGATTTCCTTGAGATGGTGACCATTTGGATGATAAGAAATTCAAAAGATTACAAACTAGGACTGGTTGTGAAGCAAGTATTCGGTTTACAGTGACAAATGGTGAGTGGAAGGTTACTCATTTCAATCCTAACCATAATCATGAGCTTGCAAAGCCTGAAGAAAGACCGTTTTTAAGGTCGAATCGAAAAATAACTGATGCTTAGTTAGGTGTAATAAGAGCTTTCAAAGAAGCGGGCATAATAACAATAAATACATATTCCTATTTAGTTGAAGAAGCTGGGGGATTTGAAAATGTTGGCTTTATAAAACGAGATTGCTATAATGTGATGAACAAGCAGAAGTTAATCAATGTTGAGGCTGGAGATGCTCAAAGTTTAGTAAACCATTTTAAACAGAAGCAAGCAGAAGATCCTATGTTTTTTTATGCAATTCAAGTTGATCAAGAAAATCGAATGACAAATTTTTTTTGGAGAGATGGTAGATCAAGAATTGATTATAACTCTTTTGGAGATGTAATATGCTTTGACACTACATATCGAACTAACAAGTATAATATGACATGTGCCCCATTTGTAGGTGTCAACCATCATTGGAAGAATGTACTTTTTGGTTGTGCATTTTTATTGGATGAAACAACTGCTTCGTTTACTTGGTTGTTTGAAACATTCTTGGAATCAATGGGAAATCAAAAACCAAAGACAATTTTTACTAACCAATGTCAAGCAATGAAGAATGCCATAAGAGTTGTGCTTCCTGATACTTGCCATCGCCTATGCTTATGGCATATCTCAAAAAATGCTGCAGAAAATTTACCAAGACATTATGGGAATCCTGAATTTAAGAGTAGATTTAATAAGATTCTTTATAATTGTGAGACAGAAATAGAGTTTCAGTCTTGTTGGGATGCCTTGCTTAGAGATTACAATTTGGTAGGCAATAAGTGGCTTAGCACCTTATATGAAAATCGTGAAAGGTGGTGTTCAGTTTTTAGTCATAATATTTTCTCTTGCCGAATGAAAGCTTCATCCAGGAGCGAGAGTACAAATAATGTTTTTCAACATATGGCATGCAAAACAATGAGACTAACAGAATTTGTATATGAGTATGAGAAAGCTTCAAAAAATATGCACACAGAAGAGTTAGAAGAAGATTTTCGTTGCAAACAAGGTACATCTTTTCAAATGGTTCAAAATTGTGGACTTTTGCAACTTGCATCATCTGTTTATACTTGTACAATGTTTAAAAGATTTGAGTTAGAAATTACGTCTACCTTAGGGATCACACACCAAGATGTTAATTTTGATGGAGTATCTTTCACCTATGAAGTCATTGAAGGAGGTGGTCGGAGGGTTCATATTGTCCATTTTAACTCCTCAAATAATGTTGTCACGTGCAGCTGTAAAATGTTTGAAACATTGGGGTTATTATGTCAACATGCTTTGCGAATACTTATTGTGAAGAATGTAACAGAGCTTCCTGTTCAGTATATTTTGAAACGATGGACAAAAAATGCAAAGAAAGATAATGTTGTATGTGATCATGCAAAATCAGCGGATGCAAATGATGAGTTGTCAGTAACATCACGTCGTAATGAATTAATGCGCTCAGTTTATGAATTTTTCACAAGAAGTGCAACAACAATTCGGCATACTGAAATGTGCAAAAGAAAAATTAGAGAGATGATAGAATTTGTTGAGAAAGATATGGAGGTGTTAAGTGTGGCAAGAGATGATGGTAAAAGAGAAAATAGTTTTGTGGATAATAACGTCTCTGTTGATGTTGAGAAGACTAATTGCTCACTTAATAATTTTCCTATATTAGATCCCCCATGTGTGCGACCAAAAGGAGTCACAAATGCGAGAATGAAAAGCAACATGGAGAAGTGTAAAAGGAAGGCATTAAAAGATATTACGAGATCAAGTAACTCTTTTTCTTTTTAAATTTTAAATGTTAGTTCAATGGTTCAATTATTTATTTCTTGTGAATAATGCCCAATATTTTCTCTCTTTTTTTAGAAACATTGCCCAAGAGAGGACTTCCAGCAAACTATGCCAACCGATGCACCCATCTAATGTACCCATGGATGAGAACTACAATAATCAAGTATGATCTAAGCCCTTTGCATTCTCTTTTTTATTTATTTTTAAATGATCATTCATTTTAATCTCTTATAGTATTTTATAGGTATTCCATTCTTTGGGCATGCCAATGACCAGTAGTTCAAATCATTTTCAACTATCAAATCAGGTACAAGTAAAAAATAAAATAAAATGATTTATGTGGCTTAGGAAAGCACATTAAGCACTCATTCCATTTCTATATTAGATGTTCTCTAATTTTAAAGGTGACCTCATTCAATCTTTGTTTGTAATCTGTGCCATTTTGGTTTTTGACTTCACATATGAACTTATGCTTGAAGACATAGGGTAATGTGTTTCTGTTTGGTCCACTTTCTCCATCCCCCTCTATCAACAAAATCAAAAAGGCTTATGTACTTTTTTATTCTATTGTAATTTCAAATGTTTAAATTCATACTATTGGGCATTTCATGTGATTCTTAGAATCCTATGAATTTGAATTGCCCAAAGTTGCCAATGAGCTTTAGCTCAAATGGCATCTCCTCTCCTAAGAGCAAGGTGGAGGGTGATGTGGGGGGTCAAAAAAACTAGGTGTGCATAAGTTACCTTCAAAAAAAAAAAAATGTAGAGTTGGAGTTGAGTCATGTTCTATTTTTTGTAGGTGATTTATGCACTAGTATTTCATTTTTATAAATATCTACCATTTGATGTTGAGATAATTTGAATGTAGATCCATTTTTCTTATTGGAGCGGTGCTTCTCCAAATGTTAGCTTAACAAGCATGCTTCAAAGTAACAATTGCTTAAATCATTTAAGTCAGGTAAATATACTTGCTATTTGTATTCCTCATTAGTTATGTTTATTTATTTGTATCAATAGTTATCACTTTGTTACTAATAACTGAAAATGTCCATATCTAATTTTGCAGAATTCCTTCTTAAATGGTTTTACGCAACTAAATCCAGAACAAAAGTGATTTGACTTGAAAGATTTTTGATGAGTATTCAACTCAGAAGATTCTTGACAAGTATGCAACTAACAAGTATAGGTTGATGATGATAGGAGTGAAAACTGTAGGAAATGTTATTTTTGTATATTGAAGGCAATGAAAATAGGCTGATTTATAGGATATGTTAGAATACATTCCTTTTTGTATTTTTTTTTTGTTATGCCTTCTCATCCTCTAGACAAAAATTGTATTATTCAATACTGTTCTTCATCCGATTGAATATAACTAATATAAATGAAAAGTATTTTCATTTCAGCAGTTATCAGCTTCTTCAGCATCATAATCTAGACTCTGGCACTGTGTCTAACCTTATTGACCATTTTGTACACACCTGGAAACTTGATTTAATTCGTTCCCTATACTCTCATACTATTGGTGCTGAAATTCTTAAAACCCCCATCTCCAAGGTAGGTGTTGGCCAAGACAAATTGTTGTGGAAACATTCCAAGTCTGGTAAGTACCAAGTGGAAAAAGCCTACAACCTACTCGTTGCTGACCACAATTCTATGTCCTCAGCCCACACCAGCACTTTTAGTATGGAGGCTAGTCTAACTATTCAATCTTGGATTTGCAGGTATCAGGTGGCTTTCAACAACCAAAACACTTCTCAACACCAGCCCACAAGGCAGAAAAACACTCAACAAGGATTAGGTGATACTTGGCAAATGATCATTAAGATAGCAGGTGCAAGGTTTAGGATGAGCAAAAGGACTGGTCAAGCTGTGGAGCAGCAAATGCCACCCAGGCAGTGCAGGAAGTGATGGTGGAAGCAGCTGTCAAAGCTAGGAGCCTTGGTTTTAAATAAGTTAATTTCTTAAATTAAAAGTTCTAGATGAAATCTGACTGCTAACTCCTAACCAATGTATTGTACTACATTTATATGTAGGTTGTTGGAACTCCCATCTACATGTGTCCAGAGCTTCTTACAGATATACCCTACGGATACAAATTGGATATATGGTCATTAGGTTGTAAATATCTGTTGACATTATTTATTGATCATGTATGACAACACAGTAATATTTCAATACTAGAAATAACATTTGCTAATGTGAAAGGTTGCTGGATGTTCGAGATGGCTGCACATCAACCAGCTTTTAAGCTCCTGTAAGTGTTGGCTTGACCTGTAATTATCAACTTTATGTGTGATGGG
This sequence comes from Quercus aquifolioides, assembly GCA_019022515.1. Taxonomy (NCBI): domain Eukaryota; kingdom Viridiplantae; phylum Streptophyta; class Magnoliopsida; order Fagales; family Fagaceae; genus Quercus; species Quercus aquifolioides. The sequence continues at coordinate 1,294,378 of CM032328.1, forward strand.
GTAGAATCCTGAGCTATATTTTTCAATTGCTTCCAAACAAGTAAATCAAAGTATTGCCAATTTTATGAAACAGGATATGGCTGGACTTATTAACAAAATAAAACGATCAATTATGTCACCACTTCCAGTTGTGTATTCTTCTACATTGTAAGTGAATTTTAGGATTTTTTTTTTTTTTCTTGCAAGCACTCAGTATATATGACACAAAATGATTGAGTCTACAAGCATAGATATACAGCAAAGAGAATTCTACAACTAAAATTGGATGAAATTTGGACTGCAGGAAACAATTAATCAAGAGCATGCTAAGAAAGAACCCAGAGCACAGACCAACAGTGAGTTCAAATGGCCAAACTCTGTGTTACCTTTCTGAAAGCAGTGAATTGATCTGATACTTTCATGTTACTACATTTTAGGCAACAGAGCTGTTGAGGCATCCGCATCTACAACCATACCTTGCTCAATGCAACAATATATCTCCTATTTTTCTACCAGTGAAGTCTGAACTCAGCAGCCAAATTAGACTTAAAGGAACCCAAATGTCTAACAAATTTAGCCGTGTTCTGGTTTTAACCAATTGCAAGAGAACTATAGAAGTTGTCAACTTTACTAGAAGTCCTTGCTGGCAAGAGCAGAACATGATGGATGATCTTTTGTCTTTGTATCAGCTGCCATTTTATTTATTGGATTTGGGGATAATTAAGCTTGATGATGGTTTGGCTTGTAAATGGTTATGTTATAGCTGCTAAGGGAATTTTGGGGCAGAAAAAGAAAATTTAAGTTGTATTTTTCAATCAGTGAATCAACATCCTATTTTTTGTGTATATCTGCCTTTGAATGGTATCAAAAAAGATGAATCAGCACCTTATTTTTTTGAAGAGGTCATCCATCAAAACAAAATACTTCTCAGTGAGAAATTGCCATTTTAACAACATTACCAACAATTTGCCTTGATACTCAATGAGAGAGGCACTATTCAAAAACAGTTCATATAATTGGGAACAAGCTCAAACTCAACAACAAGCTACCTAACAAATGAGAAATTTTATTGCCAAAATGAACAAAATTTACAATGAGATCCAAACACCAAAAACAAAGATCAACCTCATCTGTAAAGACAAAAATTATTTGCAAATACAATAACTAAAAGCTAACATAGCTAATATAGCCTAACATACAAACTAATGCTAGGACAATTGAGCTTCTAAAGAGCAATTACAACTCCAAACTTAAACAACAATACCAAAACACAGCAGCCTAACTAACTACCCCTGACCATCCCAATCAACTGCTCAACTCCTTGGTACTACACAGCAGCACCCCACGCACCCCAGTGCACAATGCACACAGCTGTGCATCACCCAACACACCTTAATGCACACCATTGCCTTAGCACGTGCCTCAGTATTTTGGCCCATCAAAACCAATTCTTCAAAGCCACTGATACAATCTTTCTTCAAAACTTTGGGACATCAATTTCGCAAGATCAACAACAACATTCAAATGCAAAACCATGAAACCCAACAACTAAAAGACTCACAATCACCAAATTCGATACCAAAACCCAAAATTCCCATGACCACCAAATCCCAAAATTCCCATGACCACCAAACCCAATACCAAAACCGCTCAGAGCTTGTGGTCTTTGGGTCCTATCTTTGCTTCTCGACAAAGATGCTGGTTGAGAGAGATTTCGACCTTATCGGGATGAATGTCTTTGCAAAAGCTCTCTCTTCGTGCTCTTTATAATCTCTGCTCTCTTCATCCTCGGCGTTAACTGCGGCGACAAAACATTCTTGTACCCAATTCTCAGAGGAATCTCGTCGTCATCTTACCTCTGGAATGCCGTCGATCGGAGCCTCATTCCTGATCTCCTCAGTAAGATTTTCTTCTCTCTCTGGGTTCCGTTTCTTTGATTTTCTCTGCTTTTGAAATGGATGGGTTCTTTGGATCTTCCCGATCGGCGGGACCGAGTCCGGTGATGGATGGAAAGAAGTCAATTTAAAGAACTAATTCTGTTCTTTGATCGCACCTTGGCTTTGATTTTGGGTTTCCGGCTGTGGGTATTTTGGGTTTCAGAAATTGGGTGAGAAGGTTGCTGAGTTAGAAGAATTTGGGTTAGAAGCATACAAATGATTTTGGGTTAACACGATGAGAAGGCTGGGGTTGCTGAGTTTGTTTTATTTTTAACCTTGGTTTGATTTTTTAATTATAGTTAAGTTAATGGGTGATGTGGAGCTGAGTCATAAAAGATGGTTATATGGCCTTTTTTTATTGGATGTTGGGACCTGGGAGGACCCAATATTTTCTCGTAGTTCAGGCCCTTCAGGGGGTCCCCCCTGAGCTAGCAATTATTTTATTTTATATATAATATATTTTGTTTTTTTATTTAACCTTAACCCTCCTATATAAAAATTTGATCACTTTGATTCTAAATTTTTTAAAACTCACTTGAAATAAGTTTAATTATGATCATCTTAACAATATTTTAATCTTTTTAAATACAAAAAAACGCCTAACAATAATCCAATTTTATCTAAAATCTGAGAGAAATAGTAAGCTCAACAACAAAGTAAATTTTTTTTTTCATCTAAAATTATTTTTAAAAGCCCATTTAGATCTTAATAAATTTGAAATAAACTAATGGAAAATTCATAGTTTACATTGTACTATCATTGTAATATCTACATTGTTTCTAAACAAATGTGTACATTATTGTATAATTTTTGCAAATGTGTATAATATAATTATCTATAATATAAATCTTACATTAATAGTACAATGTAAACATATAATTGTCATAAACTAATAAATAAAAGTATTTTAAGCAGTAATAATTAAAATTCACTTAACAACAACAATTAACATGTTCATTATATTAAGAAAAAATATGTCAAATGAACCATAATTTATTTTTTATTCTATTACTAGTACGTACTATAGACAAATTTGTAATAAGAAAGCCATTTAGACTGTAAGATTCATATTTTACTTAAGATGTATCTTCTTACTGACCTCCTAGGAAAAAATCCTAGAGCCGCCACAGAGTGAGTGATACAACTTGTTCATCCATTTTGACATAATTGGGAACGCGTGAGGTTCAGCCTTCTTAGGGAGGTAGTATAAGGCGTTTTGGATACACGCATCTTCACACTCACATGAGAGTGGGCCCTACAAGTGGGATCCACTTTCATGTGAGCTAGGGCCCACCCTTATGTGAGTGGGAGGATGCATGTATCCGAAACACCTTGTATTTTCTCATTCTTAGGGGTGTTTGAGCATGTGTGCTTCAGCCTTCTTAGGAGTGTTTGCCTTGGTAGGGTATTTAAGCAACAATTTTTGTTGTTTAAATAACACAACACATATTTTCATTACACTTTTTTATCTACACGTATTTTAAAAAAAACTTAAATAACATTATTAAAATAACATTACCAAATGGATCCTAGTTTTAAGAATCCATTTAAGATGAGTTGAAAATTTCAACTTATCTACACTTTTAGTTTATTTTTGCTACTATTTATGAGTTTTATTGTAATTTTTGATACTATTTATGGGTTTCACTATACTATTCAACTTATTTTTTAACCTATTTTCTACATTTTCAACAAAAGTTTTCAACTTCAGCTAAATAAACTGTTTTCAATTTTTTATTGCAAGTTTTCTACTGTTTATCAGTTCAATTTTTTTTTTAGTTGTTGTAGGATTTGGGTTTGAGTTTTAGTTCCTTCAAATTGTTTTTAGTTTTTGTAGGACCTGGGTTTGAGTTTTAGTTCCTCATATATCTGCTTCAATTTTTTTTTTTAGTTTTTGTAGGACTTGGGTTTGAGTTGTGAATTCACTTTTTAGTTTTTGTAGGACCTGAATATCTGAATTCAGATTTTAGTTTTTGTAGGAGACACGATTGATGTTGCCCTCAAATTTCTGTCACTGAATGATATCTAACTTGACTTTCTTATATTTCGAAACTACTTTTGTCAATGAGTTAGTGCTACAAAGATATATTAACCATCCATACGTGTTGTTACTATCCTATGCAGGACTTAATCATTTCACTAACTAGGTAACTTACACTTAAACTTAAAAATTAGAACATTCATTTATGATTATGATATTTCTCTACATCGTCAAACCAAGACAATATATAAATATTTATGTGTACTTTTTTGTATTCTCATGTAGTACCATACTAGTATCTATTTCAAAACATGCAAAACATTTTACATCAATTCAGGATTGTGCTTTGTTCCTGTAAAGAAATATCGATATTTTTCAACCATTTAGCTAAAATATAAATGATTATAATAGATCTATTTCTCAAAATTATACTTGATGTGCCTTAGGAGATTTATGCACAACAAGGGTTCACAGAAGATTAAAAAAATATATAGCCACTACTAATAGTATATAACTCAATTAATACTACATTAAAATTATTAATTTTTATCATTTTCTCTAAAAGCATATACGTAAAGTTAGTTTGAATATGTACATATGTTCATATCACTATAGGAAGTGTATACAGATGTCTCTAATGAGTCATATGTTCATATCACTATAGGAAGTGTATACAGATGTCTCTAATGCGTTTTCAATAGTATACAGGGCTGGCCCTAGGCCTAGGCCACTTAGGCCATCGCCTAGGGCCCCTTACTAGAGAAAGGCCCCCAAATTTTGGGGTAAAAATTAATATATTTTTTTGAAAAAATATTTTTTGGGAGATATAGATTTTTTTTTCTACTCTTAAGAAGTCCCAAATAATTAAGTAATGCCAGAGATAATACAACTTTAAATACATGAATCCTACAAATATATATGTCATTAATCATAAGAAATAATTTAGATAGGAAAATGCAAGAAATATATACTATAAGTTTTACTTCAAAGACCTTTACAAATTGATGTGACAATTAATATGATTTGTGGATTTCGACAACTTATTAAATGCATTTTTGAAATACTTTTTGTGATTGGTGATACATTTTTGTAAACCTTATATTGCAAATTTTATAATATCCCTAATATCATTCATTCAAATACTTGTTTATTATCTTCTTGAAGTGTCACTAATCACATTCATTACTACATCGTTTCTAAGTGTTTTTGTAGTAAAATTTGTTATAGCTTCAGCATTTTTCCAAAAAAATAAAAAGCATTTTGCAGAATAAAAAGAATAGAGTTTTGTTATATAAAAAAAAAAAAATAATGATATTAAACACTAGTTAAATATTATTTAAGTGATAACAAAAAAGTCTCATTTAAATATATCGCCTTAGGCCTCTGAATTTGTTGGGCCACCCCTAACAGTATACTGATAGTACATTTATAATTCTAATTTCACCTCCCTTTATATTGGTCTTGCGCCATGCTTAAATGTGATATTGAATTAATCTCTAAAATTTTGTTGATGCCCATTTTTGTGAATCTATATCCAAAAGCCCATGAGGAAGAAAGTCCAATGAAAAACAAGGTCCAAAAACCCACCATGAAGATTGAAGAGCAAGAAAGGTCCAAAGAAAGAAGTGTAAGGGAAAGCGATCTACATCAAAACGCAGATCTGCAGCAAATTACAAATCTGCAGCAGAATACAGATTTGCCGTAGAATACAGTTATTTAGCAGAATGGCTTCGGCAGATAAAGACAAATTGGGCCCAAGACTCTTTTGATTCAATCAACATTATTTGGCCCACAAAGGCCTAGATACTTTTGTATAAAAAGATAGGCGTGTAAGCTAATATGAAGAAGCACGATGAAAAGAAACAAGAAATAGCAGGAAGTATTAGTAGCATGAATTGCGTGAAGGAAATAAACGCCAAACTAAAGGAAATGACAAACACAGTAGGAAACGCATGAAGAAATAGGATAGAGACACGCAACAGAACAAAACAAAACTAATCTGCTACAACAGAAAAGGCGTGGGAATGAAAGAAGACAAAAACAAAAGATAGTGGAGCAAGCACACAAGGGCTAGAGCACCACCAACCTGTACCCAGCCAATATAAGGGAGGTGGGCCCATGGTCAAGGAGATTCAGAGGGTGTGGTTTGGTGGTGGGGGGAAAATGAGTCTATATTTGGTTTCCAACTGTGACTTCTTTTGGGAATATACCTTACTAGGATGGTATCTTACCCAAAAGAAGTAATAGATGGTTGAGACCATCTTATGCATGCCATAGAGCTAGGTAGTAAGATAGCCCAATCCTTATCTATTTGAACCTAGAGGTAGAGGTATACAGTAAGAACAAACAAAAGAGAATTTTGTCACAAAGTGAGTAGTGGTTCAGCAAACATGTACTGAGCAGTGGTTGTGGTCGAGCAACCAATGGGTTGGTGGGTAGTCCTGAAGGGATGCCCACAATAAACCAAAAACAGTTGGTGAAGTTCTAGGGATAAAAGGGAGAAATCCCATTAAGTTAGCTCACTATAAAAGGAAGAGGTAACCATGGATGAAGAGGAGGAAGCACTTGGGGGAAGCACCTAAAGGGGGAACCCATGGTAAGAGAGCAAAAAGCACCTAAGGGAGGCACTTAGAAAAAGAGAGTCACCTAAAGAGAGGGACCCAAGAAAAGAAAAGACCAAAGGGAGAACAACCCACGACAAGAGAGAAAGAAAGAAAGAAAGAAAGTGATAAAACGAAGAGAGAAAACACAGCAGGAATAAGGGTATGCATCAATAGACCATCTTTTCCCTCCCTCTTAGCAAACCCACTCTTTGAAGTCCCCTAAAAGTAATAGTCAGTAGCCATTTAGGCCTATTCTCCAAAATGCACAACTTTGATGGCAAAAGTCTATGACAAGGTTGTTCAAGTTAGGGTTTGGGTTCCTTCTTGCTTTACTTATTCTATAGGGAGATTCAATATTTGATTTCAATTGCAAATATATTTGATTTCACTCGTTAGAACTTATATCTACTGTATTTAGTTATTCTGCTGTAACATGTTTTTATCACGTTTGCTGCATCATTTGTCCTGCTGTGGTATCTTTACTTGCCGTACTAGTTATTCTGTTGTATCACATTTTTTATTATATTTACCATGTTAGCTATTATACTAGCTAAACATTTTTTGCTAAAGCTTTCCTATTTCTTTGTTATTACGTGTTTTACTTTTGACACGAAGTAATCATTATCCTGCCATAAGTATATATACATATACATTGTAGCTTATGTTCTGCCATATATTTTATATATGTATATGTGAATACGTATAAGTATATATACGCCTATATTTATGTATATATATTTGAGAATATGCTAACCCATTTAAACTAACATTTGTTTGATGGGTGTTTTCTTTGGGTTTTGGATTTGTTTATGTGCAGGAAGTAGAAAAGTGTTTCTACAATAAAAAATAAATAAAGAGTAGTCATTCACATTGCAGAAAAGTGTAGAAAGCTTTACTACATAGCAGAAGGTGTTACTGCACAGCAGAAAGCTTTACTACGCAGCAGAAAATTTTACTGCATAACAAAAGCTTTACTGCACAGCAGAAAGTTTAATTGCACAGCAGAAAGTTTTACTATGCAACAGAAGATTTTGTTGCACAGCAGAAAGTTTTTCCTACACAGCAGAAAAGTCAGTCCTGTGGTAGAAACTAGAGAAAAGTTCCTTCTACGGCAAAAACAGAGGATAAGCCCACTTTGCAAAATCTTCCCTTGGACTTGGACTCAATATTTGCGCACAAACTAGCAGCGGCAGAATGCTACTTTGGAGCCCATTCCGCGGAGCGCCAGGCCCAACTTCCTTCTTAGAAAAAGCCTAGACTAAGCATTGTCCAATAACATCAAGACGCCTATCTAAGGTACAAGAAACGTAAAAAGAACCTCGACAAATTTTACAATAATTTTTTTTGATGTAATATTTTCATTCTAACAAAAATTTGTTGTGCTACACACTTACACTAGTATTTAATAAAATCTTTTAAGAACACCTTGTTGAGGAACTATGTTTATGTTCATATAAATTAGGATGAGAAGAATGTCTCACATGCATTATCAATCAACAAACAGTTAGAAGATTTAGTTGATTAATAGTACAATTTTTAAGCCAAAATTGGCTGCCCATATATTGGTCTGGTCCATTTAACACATTTTAGTTCAATAAGTTTTTTCCGTCAATTTGATCTAGGGACGGTTCCACATTGAAGCTAGGGAAGTCACAAGACCATCCTAACCTGGAAAAAAAGATAATGATTATATTTGATTTAAAATGTTTATGATTTGTTTTACCTTTAAAAAATATTTGTGACCACCATAAATATTTTTAGGCCAAACATAATTAAACTATGGACATAATAACCATCATGAAAAACATTCTTGGAACCACCACTAATCTAATCTGAACTAAATTGAATTAGATTGAACTCAGTCAAGTTGAATGTGGTAAATTAAATGAATAATTTAGAACATTTTAAACTTGGCTTTACACAATTCATTTACAGCTTTGCAGCTGAATTGATTTTGTTAATCAATGAAGTAAGGTAAGCTATCATTTTCTCCTTGGGAAATAACTTCTGTAAGGTTGAATTTATTCAATCATGTGTTGGCTTTATTCCGTGCCAAATTTGCTTGTATTTTAGCAATTAGATACTTTGTATTTAGGTGGGAATTATGTAAGGGTTGTGTGTGAGAGAGTGTGAAGAAAACTCAAGATGTATGCATACAAAGGAGCCTTGCGATTGGATCTTACGACTGACTTGAGACTGGCAAGTCGCCAAAGTGACACACGTGTGAAGCATGTAGGAAACTAAAGGGTCACGATAGCTGGAGCACTACAGGACAAAATGTACATTCTGGCTAGGCAGTTAGCTTGTGACTTAAACTTGCGACTTATTCCACTCGCGAGATTGAGTCGCCAGAATGCACTGTTTGGATGAAAACTAACTTTTCGCATTCCTCACATACACTATTATAAATACCTTTACACCAACGAAATGTTGAGAGCTTCCAGAGAGAATTTTGAGAGAGAAACCCTAGAGAAATACAAGATTGACTCATCCACAATCTTTGATATTTGATTCTCCAAATTCCTCTACTCTCACCCTCTCCATTGACATATCTTTGAGAGGTACATTTTCCAAATCCTTATCTCACCATACACATATCAATGAGGAGGTATTTTGGTGCTTGGGAAGTAGTTCGAAGATGACCAATTTACTTGGTTGATGCAATGGGCTTATTACGGGATCCGGGAAGCTAAAGAAGACACGGTTAGGCTTAACCTTGTTGGAGCAAGAAGCTTGGAGGGCTTAGGTGCATTGGGTAGATTAGGTTTGGAGGGTCTTCTACTATTCATGTATCCCAACTTTATTCTTTAGTGAATCATTTGACCGCTTAGAGGGCAGCGGAGAGGTTTTTCGCCGAGTTCTTCGATTTCCTCTTCGATAACACGTGCTGGTGTTATCTTTGTGTTTGCATCTCTCTTCCCTTACTCTTTACCTTTTAATTACTGCTATGTTTGTGATTAATTATAGTTTAGAGTGTTTTACCAATTTGGATATAGCTTATATTCATCATTCCGCACATATATTGTTTGTGTATAAGCTTGTGTTGGTATTCTTGAAATTGGAGGTCTAAACATTCATTAGTGTTTTACACACTAATTGAATATTCAATTGGTATCAGAGTGGGTGCACTTGCTATGGTTTCATTACCTAAGTGTGATCCTAGACCTTTTTTGAGATGGATCGATCTCAATCACTCAATGCTCCTCCATACTTTGATAGGAGCAACTATGCTTTTTGGAAAGTCCATATGAGGACATTCCTTTGTTCTATTGATGATAGTGTTTGGGACACTATCAAGATAGGATCAACTAGGTTGGAGGCCGCCAAATCCACATGGGATAAGGTAGCCCTTGCAGCAGTTAATGCTAATAGCAAGGCTTTAAATGCTATTTTTTGTGGTGTTTCTCCTAATGAATTTCATAAGATCTCTCATGTTACAATTGCCAAGGAGGTGTGGCAAATCTTGGAGACGACCTATGAAGGCACCAAAAAGGTGAAGGACACCAAGTTACAAATGCTTACCACACACTTCGAGGAGATGAAGATGAGTGAAGATGAGTCATTCGACTCATTTTATGGGAAGCTAAATGAAGTGGTGATTGGAAAATTCAACTTGGGAGAAAAGACAGAGGACTCCAAGATTGTGAGAAAGATTCTACGATCATTACCGGAGAGAATTCGTGTAAAGGTCACTGCCATCGAAGAGAGCAAAGACCTTGATGAGATTAAAATTCAAGAACTCATCGGTTCTTTTCAAACCTATGAGCTATCTCTACCATCACAAAGGAAAAACAAATCTCTTGCTCTCAAGACAATCAATGAGAGATCGGAAACTCAAGACTCCTCGGATGAGGATAAGGTTGAAAAGGAAGTGGTGTACCTTGCTAAGAACTTCCCAAGTTCTTAAAGTTCAAGAGAGATGGGAAGTCTTTTGAAAAGGGAAAATTCTTGAATTTTAAAAAGAACAAGAAAGACTTCAAGAAGAAGGATTCAAAAGACTCCTCTCCATCTCAAATGGTCATGTGCTTTGAGTGCAAAGGGCATGGGCATGGGCATGTGAAGAAAGAATGCTTCACTTATTTAAAGGCAAAGGGTAAAGTATTTGCCACGACCCTTAGTGACTTAGACAATTCAAATTCAGATTCAGAAGAAAGTAGTGATGGAGAAGGAAACTACTTTGCATTTATGACCATTGCACTCGTGGACTCTTTAAAAGATTTGCATGCACTAGTGGAAGAGCTCGGTGAGCACACCGAAGTGGAGTCAATGGGAGTTGAGGAGGAATCCGATGATGAAGATGAAGAATGTGTCTATGAAGGAACAAATGGATTGTAAGACACTAATAATTCTCTTCTTGAGAAGATCGGAGAGTATGCAAGAGTGGCTAAAGCAGCCATAAGAAAAATGAAGAGAGCAGAGCAAGATTACAAAAGTCTTCTAGTGCGGTACAAGGAGACTAAATGCGAAGTTAAGAGGCTGAACGGAGAACTAACAGAAGCCTATTCTAAGATCAAGTTTCTTGCGCTTGAAGTGATTCAAGCTAATGCTAAAGTGGAGCGGGTTGCCTCCAAAAAGCTTGACGAAGTGCTTGCCCATCAAAAGCCCTTTTCTGACAAAATCGGCTTAGGATTCACCGAAGAGAGTAGTTCAAGCGCCAATGTGTCCAAGGAGATGAAGTTTGTTAAAGCAAAGGAACCAATGGTAGTAATTCCAACTGTTGAGAAAGTGAAGTTTGAGAAGAAGCCAAAGGTGATTGCTCAAAGGATTTTGACTAAGCCTCTAAACCTAGTAGTGGCGAAACCCAAGACTAAAGGAAAATCTCTTCCGAAGTCACAAAGAGGACCACAAATTCAACACTTTTGCCACCACTAGACCTAATTGCCATAAGCTTCAGGCATTAAAGAATGCTAGCTCTCAAAGGTCAATAGGACAAAGAAATGGCAAGGGCAACCTCATGCAATCAAAAGGGAGAGAAGTTGATTCTGATATTGGTGATGTGATGAAGATGATAGACACCATCACACCTTTTTTGGCAAACTTCACCCTAAGTTTTGAGAATCATAACTCAAATACCCAATCCTTTAAGGATATCACTCCAAATGCACGTGATGTGTGGGTGAAGAAGGGTACTCATGCATAAGCATTAGAACATGTCCATGCATCAATTCTTTCTATATGTTGTGACTCTGTTTGGTTATTTGCTTAGTTATCATTCTAGCATGTTTTGACAACTTTTGTTTGTTTTTAATAGCTTTGAATGTTTTCTTTTTGATCAATCTTTACTTTCTTTTGTGTCAAAAATCCAAAAAGTTTAATCGGCATTATTGTGTTTTGTCACACGCATGTTTTGCCTTGTACCTTCATACAAATGGCTTTGTGCATTTATGAGCGTAACTTGTTCTTTATGCACTCATATCATTGTGGAAAAAATCTTAACATTTATGTGACTGTTGTAAATAGATCTTCAAACTTGTCATGAATGATTAGTCAATGGTTTTGTTGATCTTGAGACTTGCATAGACTTGTGCCTATATATCTTTCCACACTTTTTTTTTTGTTGCTTAAAGAGCTTAACCAATGTTAAATCTCAAAATGAAAAGAGATAATGAGCTACAAAAGCCGTTGCACATACTAGTATTCGACTAGGAAAAAGGGAAAGCGACTTATATGAAAATGTATGGTGTCCAAAAGCCAAATGCTTACTCATCAAATTGAAATATAAAAAATTTCAGGTATCGATCTCAAAATGAGATGTATTATTCCAAAATGATCAAATGTTATGAAATGTATGAAGCCAAATGAAAAGCTTCAAAATTATGTAATCAAGTTTTGTGGGAGGTCATATATGCATACTTCTATAATTGAGATTGGTCACTCTTCTTAGTGCTAATTGTGTATGTCTTGGTTGAATTGATCATTGAAACTTCATATTAGACTAAAGACTATCTCATTTTTGGTACCCACACACATCACACATGTCTATGTCCAATGAATGCCTTATTCATTTGTGTGATTGTACTTGATTAAATGTGTTGCACTTACTCAATCATATGTTGATCAAACACAAAAAGATTTTTGAGTATTTTAATTATTTTTGGAAAGTGTTTTTGTTTTGAAAAATTTCAAAAAAGTTCAAAAACTGTGCAACTCTGTTTTGGCAACTCATTCTCGCGGGTCACTCCAGTCACGAGACCCTAGTCGCAAGCTTACTTAGAAGCTCTTGCGACTCTCTGGCGAGTCAATCCCCTAGTCGCGAAAAGGACTTAGAAAAATTTCAAAATTTTTGGGTTTTTAGCATTTTCGCGACTTAGTTTGGCGACTGGTTCGCGAGTGAAAGCTCCAGTCGCGAGTTTACTCAGAATGATTCATGACTCTCTTCACGACTTGCTCACGAGTGGACTTTCCAGTAGTGAAAAACACTTAGACAAATTTTTCAAAATTTGTGTCAAGGGATTTTGGCGACTTGCTCGTGACTCATCCTAGTCGCGAAAAACGTGTGTTTTGCACAAATAGGGTTATATCCAAGACAGTTTTCAAAAACGTTTTAGCTTTCCCTCACATCACGTGCATTTTCATTGTCTTGTCCGCCTCTCCCTCTTCCAAAACCTCCATTTTCTCTCACAAAACCTCAATTTTCTTCATCAATCTTCAAGAAAAGGTATGGATTTTCTCTTATTCTCGAAGTATTTCATGTTTCTAGCCCTAAATTTCTTGGATTTTGTGTTTATGTTGAGATTTGAAAATATGATGTTTGAATATGGTCCAAAGCAAATGCTACGGGATGAACCAAAACCAAAAATAAATATGCTAGTTGCATTTATAAATTTAAAGAAAAAAAAAAAAGACTTTCAAACATGATAATATATTGGGCTAATTATCTGTTCCTGTTTTTAGTTAAACCTAATATTTTGGATTGGATGCTATCTTTATAGGCAACAAGCTATATCTGCCACTCCCAACTTTTTTGAACTTGTATTGGATGTCCATTGACCAAAATCCAGCATTTGGAAAGGACCCTTGTAACACATGAAGACTATCGTAGATGCCAAATCGACAACTCAATCATGACCAAAAGACAACCTGGTCCTTTTTTAGAAAAAAAAAAAAAAAAAAAATGGAAACCCAGAATCCAAATCATGCAAAAGAGCAATTAGATTTGCATCAATCATAATCTTTCCTGGTAAGTAGGAAAATTTTGCAATAAAGAAGATGAAAAAGGTGACCTCCATATTGATTTGGGCCTTCTGTAAAAATCCACCCATATCTATTTTGTGAGCCCATAAAGGAAGATTTGGTTTTGGAGGCCCAAATCATTTCCCCTATGAAAACTTCCCAAACTGGCCAGCACAAAGAAAAAAGCCCAGATCCACACTATCATTCATAAACATAACAAGTTTTGGAGGAATAAGAAACACAGCATGACTTGTACTAAAAACAACCAGAAAACCAAAGAAATACAAATTTTCATAGCCCCTTAACAAGTATTGGACTAAAACATTTTATTCACTGAAGACTATAGTACAACAGATCCACACCACATATATATAGGAAACCTAACAGGCTCACACCACACACAGACTATTCAGACGACGTAATTCAAACAAACCAACAAAAGCAGAGCATGGATGAGAAGAAAGCCGACATATTTATCTTGGAGGGTCAGACGTTCAGAGCTATCATTTGGACATTGTCTTGGCTGCTGTTGTAACGCCATGTTTTAGTTTATTTCTATAGGGAGAGATGACTGAAATGTTTTTTCAGGTAGCAGAGTAACATTACACTTTTTATTCATTCAGTTCTACATTAGATGAACGAAAGACTAGAAACGTCCCCATCAACGAAGGAATCTAACTTGACTTTCTTATATTCGGAAACTACGTTGTCAATGCGTTAATGTTACAAAGATATTTTAATCATTCACCGGTTTTATTACTATTCTATGTGGGATTTAATCATTTAACTAACTAGGTAACTTACACTTAAATTTAAAAATTAGAACATTAGAACATTCATTCATGATGTTTCTCTTCATCATCAAACCAAGACAATATATGAATATTTACATGTGTACTTTTGTATACTCATATAGTAGTATCTATTTCAAAACATGCATAAAATTTTACATCAATTCAGGATTGTGCTTTGTTCCTATAAAGTGATATCAATATTTGTCAACCATTTAGCTAAAATATAAATGATTATAATTGATCTATTTCTCAAATTATACTTGATTTGCTTTAAGAAATTTTGTACAACAAATTCTAAGAATTCACTGTAGATCAAAGAAATATATAGCCACAGCTAATAGTATATAACTCAATTAATACTATATTAAAATTATTAATTTTTATCATCATCTCTAAAAGCAAATACGTAAAATTAGTTTGAATATATATATATATATATACATATATATATCACCATAGGAAGAGTATACAGATGTCTCTAATGCGTTTTCAACTAAAATAGAAGATTTAATTCATTAACGGTACAATTTATGATTGTAACTTCACCTCCCCTTATATTGGTCTTGCGTCATGCTTAAATGTTGATATTGAATTGATCTCTAAAACTTCATAATATTTTTTTTTTTATGTAACATTTTCATTGTAACAAAAATTTGTTGTGCTACACACTTACACTAGTATTTAATAAAATCTTTTAAGAGCATCTTGTTGAGGAACTATGTTTATGTTCATATAACTTAGGAAGAGAAGAATGTCTCAAATGCATTATCAATCAAAAACAGTTAGAAGATTTAGATGATCATACATATATATATATATATATATATATATACACACACACACATTTAAAATGGGAGAGGAAGATTTGAACACTGGATATTTGAAACACTCAAATGTGCTAGGCAAATTGACTTAAAGGTCATTGGTAATTTGGTGCAACCTGATCAGTTTAACATAGATTTTGTTGTTACACAATAAATGTTTTGAAATACTATATCAAATGCCAAAAGTCTTTAACTCAAGTAGCACTTCCCAACGTTGAAATCACCCATCTCCTAATTATTGAATCATAAAAAAAAATTGACACAATAATTCTAACACGTGTACACATATATGCAAAAACAAATAATTACACACATGATTTTAATTTTTATATAGAGATAGGCCAAAATCCGGGCAGATATCTTAGGTGTGGTTTTTGACAACCCTTTGTAAAGCATGTAATCTTGCCTATGAGTTAAACCTTTTTTACAAATCCTTAGGTGTGTTGTATGTACATTATGTTTCTCATTTAAATTCAAACAATTGATTACATTAAATGTAATTATTTTAGGAAAAATAACATAATTTATATTGTATTAGTCAATGCAATAATATATTTAATTTTAATTAAGAAACCTAAAGTAAAACAAATAAAAAATAGTGCCTAAGTTTGTCATTATATATAAACAGATTCTTAAAAAAAACACCAAATTAAATTAATATATAGTTAATACTTACTAGTAAAAATAAATAATTAAATCAATATTGCATTAGAAATTATTAATTTTGATCCTTTTCTAAAATTAGCCTTGTTGGCTTATGTGAAAAGATTTCAGTGAAGTCAAGTCCATTCCGTTGAGTGTAGCCTTTAGCCACAAGTCTTGCTTTATATCTTTCTATAAAGAGAAGTGCTACATCCAGAATATTTTCACAATAAATTTTAATTAGCAGGATGTTTAGGTTTTTAATTTGAATTCACCACTAAAATTACTTTTTTACTCACTAGTAACAGTAAGTAATAACCTGTCACATAATTTTTTTTTTTTTTTGATAAAGTGCCACATAAAATTTGTTGTGAAAATATTGTAGACATAACATTTCTCTTCTACAAACTAAATAGACCTATACTTTATTTATAGACCCACTTATAACTAATTGGTTGTTTCCTAGAAGGTAAAGTCCGGTGCCTTACGAGCATTCACAACAAAACATTTAAAAAATTTAACTTTTAGCCAATAAAAAAAAAAAAAAAAAAAAATCAATCAATCATTGTGCTTCAGCTCAATTTTGCGGTGCCCTTGTCATATGTGCCTAATTATTTATTTTTTTCCCCTAATTGCCAAGGATTCAGAAACAAATCTTGCCATTTTTTATATTGGATCCAGCTAATGTACGACATCTTTTCAATTCTCCATAAAACAAATCTTGCTATTTTTTTTTTTTTTTTCTTTTTTGAAAACATGAGGGTGGGAAATGCTTTTCACTTCTCAATGAATAAAACAACACGCCATAAGTTTAGCTGAGCATCCCAGCGAGATTGCTAAATTGACAAAAAAGTCAATTTAGCAACCAATTCTTCAAAATTGTGGCTACATCAAAGTAGTTAAAAAAAAAAAAAAATTAATGTGGGTTGTTAAAAAGTATTATTTTTAATGTGTTGATAATTGTGATTGTTGTTTAGTGTGTTGGATAAATTATTTTATTGTGTTGTTTATATTATTTTAATGTATTGAATGTTAAAATAAAAGTTTTGACGTTGAATGTATTATAAAGTGAAATATTAAAATAAATAAAATAGTGTTTTGTGTCGCTAAAAGTTAAATTTTTTAAATGTTTTGTTGTGAATGCTCGTAAGGCACCGGACTTTACCTTCTAGGAAACAACCAATTAGTTGTAAGTGGGTCTATAAACAAAGTATAGGTCTATTGAATTTATAGAAGAGAAATGCTATGTTCACAAATTTTTACAATGTTTTCACAATAAATTTTATGTGGCAAGTTGGTATGGTTGGTCGATAGCCTTTTTGTATATTTTTCACTTTTTGAGAAACATCAAATGGGTTCATACTTTATGGCTAAGTCATCCTCTTCTTCCTAGTCAAATGTATGGACATCAAATACAGTCAAACTATACACATTTTCTTTTAGAGAAAATGATAAAAATTAGCAATTTTGACGTAGTATTAAGTATTAACTGAGTTGTATACTGTTGGTAGAGGCTTATTTAATTTAGTGCGAATCTTAGAATTTGATATATATATATATATATATATATATTGTTGGGTAAATTCCATTAACCTCCCTGAGGTTTGGACAAATACCACTCTGGTCCAAAATATTTTAAAATTAACCAATTAGGTCCTTAAAAGACAACTTAATCCCTAACACGCCTAACATCGTCACCCCTCCATTACTATTTTTCTTTCCCTCATTCTCTCTCAGATCTCTCTTCTCTCTCTTGCCCCATCTGCTTCTCTTTTTCGCCCCACATCACCGCAGTTCATACCCACACCATTGCATGAAAGCCTCCCTACACAGTCAGCCATATTGGACTCCTCAACGCAGTTCAAAAACCCACATTTGTACCATAAAAGCACAAAACCAAGCAAACCCAATTAAACCCACAAGCCAAAACATCCACAAAATAATAATAATAATAATAAAAAATAAATCCAAACTTTCTCAAACCAAAGATTATCAAAATTCACCCAGCATAGCCTCGGCCTTATTGGAAGCCTTGATCCCTCTAACCCACCAAATTTAGCAAAATCTTCTTCAACCACAACTAGGTCCCGCACCTTCCTCTTATTACAATGCTGCAGGGGCATGAAAACTGATCCCACCCCAGAATCCAAACCCTCATCATCAACATCAATTTCTTTCAAATCCTCAAACCTGGACAAGGAAGACACAGAGGCCCTAGTGCGATAGACCTCACAGCCAAATCTGCTTCATTGTCTCTTGAAGAAGCACTGCCCAAATCTGAAATCCAAAGGTAAGATTTGGGTTTTGTTGAGATTTTTTTTGAATTTTTTGGATTTGAGTTTTGTTGTAAGATTTTGGTTTTGTTGTTGTGGGTTTGGCTGGGATTGAGTATGGGTAAAATTGAAGCAGATTTAAGGTTAGAGACAGAGATAAGTGAAGAGTGGTCTGAGGGAGAGGAATGAGAGAGAAGAGACCGGTGAGAAAAATGGGAGTAACGGAGGGGGTTACGGAGTTAGGGATGTTAGGGATTAAATTGTCTTTTAGGAGCCTAATTGGTTAATTTTAAAATATCTTGGACTTGAGTGATATTTGTCCAAACCTCAGGGGAGGTTAATGGAATTTACCCTATATTTTTTGAATGAATAATTTGTTGTATATAAATCTCTTAGAAACACATGAAGACTAATTTTGAGAAATTGATCAATTATAATTATTTGCATATTATGTTGTTTTGGAGGAAGATAAACTAAAAGCAAGCTAAATGATTCACAAATATCAATTTAGAGGAGCAGAATTCACTCCTAAATTGATTTAAAATATAAGGCAGGATATGTAATAAATATATGATTATTAAAAAAAATGTGTATGAGTATTCTTATGTAATCCTGGATTTGAATCTTGATATGATAATAAATAATACTAATAATCATGAACCAAATAGATAATTTCTATTATTTTAAATTTTATCATATCTATAAATATATAATTTAGTTATTTAAAAAATTAATTCCCACATAGAATTTCTATAAAAAATAAATAAAAGTTCCACATAGGAAGTAATAGTAATAGTAAATAGTTAATTTATCGTTGTAAAACTAACATATTGATAACGGCATAGTAATAGTGAACGATTAAAATAGTCAGAGAAAATATTCTTTATAACTTCCCTGGAAGAGGAGCATAAGAGTGTGTGACTATTTAGGATTGAAAGGAAGCCCCGTGAAGGATGGTTAAAATAGTCAGAGAGGAGGAGCATAAGAGAATATAACTTGTCCCAAGCACAACACTGGCAATGGCACATGATGGGTCAGCAAGTTGTCCCTTGCTTCGACTCATACGGTTAATATGCATATAGTTGTGCATAAGAGTGGGCTACAAACCAAAGATTTTGTTGGGTTCCAAATAATATTATCACAAATATTAGCAATCCAAAATAGCAATTACACACAAGAACACAAATATTTACGTAGAAAACATTTTCTATTTGAAGGGAAAAATCATGGGACAAACTTCGAAACAGCTCCTCCTTAGCTTCCTGAACTATGGGACAAACTCAGAATAATTTAACCATGGAAATGCTGTTGCACATAAACTTGCTAGAATGAGTAAAGAATTTATTGGGCTAAACATAGGAATAGAAGAGCACCCAGTTTGGTTAAACGATCTGCTAAATGAGGATGTTTCTCATTTTGTTGTGTTCTGTTAACTAATTCAATAAAATGATGGTTTCCATTCAAAAATAAATAAAAGGAGGTTTAGACAGCTTAATAGACATTAATTTTGAAATTTTAGACCGCATCTTATTTTTGATAATATTGACATTATTATAATAATTTATACTTTTATTTTATTTTTTTTCAAATCTAATTTCAAATGAGCTGGTTGGGATTCGATAAATATGTTCATTTTCTTCTTCTAGTTTATTTTTTTTCAAATCCAATTTTTAATTTATTTTATAAATGAAATCTAATTTCAGACTTCTCGTAAAATTTAGACCATATTCTTCAAAAAGTGGTCATAGCTAGAATAGTCTGTTTAAGCAATGCGTGTATTTTTCAAAATGATTCGGAATACTTGGTTTTAATATTATGAAGAGGAGCATAAAAATACAATTATAAAGAGGGACATTTTAAAAAGCTGTTCAGAATTTTTTATAATAATGAAATCTGATTTCAGACTTGCTGGCCTCAATCAAAAGAACCAGTTTTTAACCAAACAAAAGGTATCAATATGATGGAGGAAATTTCCAATGAGCCTTAGGTCAGTTGACATCCCAACTATCGGTCTAGTCTTGTATCAGCCTTTTGTTTTCCACTTCTCATCCTATATTACATATATTCTTATAACTTAAAAGAAATTAATTGGCATGAGTCTCGATTATGCTTTGTGACCAAATGTGGCAAAAAAACAAGTTGTTGTGTCAGTCAGAACCCAGTTCATGAGCTTTTTTCTAAATGGGATTTATCTAGTTTTGAGCCACTGCGAAATAAGGAGAATAGAGCTAACGTTCAAGCTAATAGTGGGAACTTTCTTGTCGCATTTGTTTGGTATGTCATATTAGGTACTGCATTATTTTTTGGAATTTATAATTTGACAATTAATGACGATGTGTGCATGCGTGGCCTAACTAGCTATAGAAAGTCCGGAGATGCATAATAAAGATTCTACAAGAAATTTTTCAAAAAGCTAGATAGTCCATGACTAATCCAATTTCAACAAAGCGGCTAAATTATATAGCTGAATAATTCGGTTGGTTTACATTTCAGGCAACGCGTGCATGAGATATAAATTGACAAATTCCCTAAAGAAATGGTGAAAGATAATTCTTTTTTCGGATACTTCCGCCATGACTGAGCTAGTCTTGTTATGGCTTTCATATTCTAGATAGTATCAGATCTTCAAACATGAGTCAAGAGTGTCAATCTCTTGCTGAATTCGCAACACTACTGCTCCTTATGACTCATCTGACGTTGAAGCGGTGCCAAAAAAGTCCAGTTATACATTTGGACAGAGGACTTCTACATAACGTGGTGTGTAACAAGGTATGTTAACAGAATCGATGAGATTTTCTCCATTAGAATTCTTTGCATGCTGTTACTTCAATACTAGATTAAATCATACTCTTCATCTATGTTATAGTTGTTTGTGTGATAGGTATAATTGTTTTATGGGTTGGCTTTTACAGCCATAGTGGACTTGTAGATATGAGCTTATCTATGAAAAAAAAAAAAAAAGACAGACTTATAAAGGAAGGCAAGGTAATATATTTTTTTTCTATTAATTGCTGCATCTCCAAATTGGAAAGTGTCTCTTTGTATAAAGTAACCATAATGTTGCATTAACTCCTGCTTTCCTTTTTTGGGTTTTTTCCTCTTATCTTGATGTGTGGCTTCCTCACCTTCTTGCAGTTCCATTAGCTAAAATTAAAAGGTGGACCTTCCCAAAAATCGATCAGATTCCCTAGTAGCACAACTTGTGGTTGAGCTGATACAAACCAAAACAAAAACCCAATTGGAAATTTAAAGGCAGTGCTATTTTGAGGCATGCCCTAAATTTTGAGCTTTTATTAAGCTCGAGACTGATTTTGGGGGGGAAAAAAAACACAAATACGTACCACACCACAAAGACTTGTTTTCAAATTGAAGGTAATACAAGTTCATGATGACCCAGTTGTGATGACACAAAATCCCATCTAAAAACGTTGTAAATTAAAACAAAATATCAGTTATCAATATATGAAGTGGAAAATTCAGAAATACATAAAATCCACTCACAGCTTCATCACAAGAAGGAAAAATACCCATGTCCAGTACTTTGGCCTCTCGGCATCTTTTGTGGTTCCTTACTTAGACATCATCACATAGCAAAAGTTAAAGAGGTTAAAAAATACAACCCAACTGGAATAACCTCTAAATTTATAGGCGGTGCAGTTTTGAGGTCAGCTCTAAATTTTGTACTATTATTAAAAGCTCAAGATGGGTTTTGAAAAAAACACACAATCATATGATATAGACTTGCTTTCAAATTAATGTTAAAACATGTTTGTGATAATTCAGAATCCAATGTGAAATCCCTGTAAAACCAAACATCACTTATCAATATATAGTGGAAAAATACAGAAATACATAAAATCCACGCACATATTCTTCATCACAACAAGGATAAATACCCGTGTCCAGTACTTTGGCCTAACGGTCACGGCCTCTTTTGTGGTTCCCTAGGCATCAACACATAGCGAAAGCTAAAAAGGATACAAACAAATGGTCACATACCAGCCCAGAAAGAGTTTCTGTCACCTTTGAAATCATCAGACAGGGTTCTCAAAGTTGAAGCCCGGAATCGCACCCTGAAGTTCGATTCTGGGAGGTGCTTCGTTGTTGTTGGATCTACACCCCCGTATAGCGAGATAGAGAGAGATAAGAGCGATCCCTAGGACAACTGTGGCAGTAGCAACCTTGATCCAAACCAGCATGTCTACCCTGGTACAAGAGGGAAAATGGTATCAATATCACAAAGTAAAAATAAAACAAAACAAAATTTCAATACAAATAAATAAAAGCTACGTACATACCCCTTCTGAGGAGGAGGTAGAGGAGGAAAAGAGTCTACCAGTCTCACCATAGTTAGGGCTCAGCAACTACTTCAATGTGAGAAGTGAAAATAATCACCAAACCATATATTATATAGCAACTTCTGTAGCTAGGGCGTGAAAAGTGTGATATTATTGTTTAACTGAACGCTTTATATTAGGTGTACAAATTACGAACCTAAAATGATTTTAATGTTTTATTTATTTATTTTTGGGGTGCATGAGCGGGAAAGTAAGAAGTAACAACAAATGGAAAAGACATGCGCACGAGTTATAGAGGTCAGCTTATTACTACACCCGGGTACAACAATGACTATTGACTAGTCCAAATTTAAGATTTCCCCAAGATTTTTGTCTCCCACACGTGCAATTATCCCCCTGCAGATTTTATATGATTTAACCCTTGTTGTCTCTCTATTGTGAGAGAGAGAGAGAGAGAGAAAAGTAAACTAGTTGTCTTGTCAACAATATTTGTTCATTATTCCTAATTTTTGAGGTTTATTATCTCTTAATGCGTTTAAATACAGTTTATTTTGTTAAAAATTAAAAATTAAAAATAATAAAAAATTAATTTTTTTATTGTTGATTAATGTTCAGCATTGTTCATTGGCCTAAAATCTCTGTTCATGGCCAATGAACAGTGCATAACAACGCAGACACAGCCGCACTACCCAAATGGACTTTTAGTAGCATTTAAGTAAAGATTGAATTTTATTCACTATTCACTACTTAAACCAATCAATCAATTGATGCAGGAAATATGATGGGCAGTTTGTGTATAGTTTAAAAACAATGAAAAATCAGAGTTACTTAGAACACATTGATACGTGGATAAGTATCTCTATGAGAACACTTAGTTTTAAATAGCACACAAAAGCTAACAATTCATTCAATTACCAAAACTGATTTACAAAGAGCTTACACTCTCCCACTACATGTCATAATCTTGTCCTATCATTTATCAAGGAATGAAAATCCTATATATCAAGGATTCAAGAGCATTCCATCAAATTTAATCTCACCTTGCCAATGAGTTTAGCTTGATCATATTTTATTTTTGAGTATTCCGTATTTTTAACAAAGGTGTTTTAGGGTTAAATTTTTTTTTTTCTCACATTTTAAAAATCTCACGGTATGTTAACCAACTTAACACTCTTAAATTGATTCAAAATATCCTGAAAACTGGGTGATCTGTTTGAGTACACGAAAGTATATATATACTGCGAATATGTGTGTATAGTTTGTTGCATGGTCAAGCAAAATATCCGATGGAAATAATATGAATAAAGGATTAAAATATAATTTTTTAATCCAACCTTCTCAATAAAATAAATAAAAAACCATTTTCTACCCTTAGCCATGGTTTGAGAAGTTCGAAAGATAAACCCCATCTACTCAAGGTACTTCAAATTTTTTTTTTTTTGAAAGTACCCTTTAAGGCACTTACACAATAATAGTTGAAGGTGTGTTTTGATTTCTTCTATTGTTTTCAATTTCTTTTAAGTCCCTCTCATTTATATACACACACTAATAGATAATGCTCAAAAAAAAAAAAAAAAAAAAAATCTAAATAGATTTTAATTGAATTCTCAATTTTGCGCCACATGTCTTATTTAATTTTTAATTTTGTGCCAAGTGAATTATTGAGCGTAAAAATCGAAGAGTCCAAATCCAATTAGGTTTTAAACTAGATTTTAATTGGAGTCAAAATTTTCACCACGTGCCCATCAAAGTTCTTAATTTTTGTGGCAAGTGAATTATTGGGTGCAAAAACTAAAAAGTCAGAACTAATTAAATTCTAAATGATATATGTAGGGATAAAGGCCCAAATTTGTATATTGGGCCTTGGGTCTTATCTTGGGATGTCGGTGTGTCCAAGGAGGGGCAAGTGATTGCGAAAGACCCCAAGTTTAAAGTCTCATAAAGAAGAAATGGATGGAGAACGGTCCAAGGAGTAACTCCTCCTCGGACACGATAAATACAATTCGAATCTATATTCCAGCAACCTAGGTGACCTACCAGGAGGTTTCCACGATAAGGATGAGCTTCATGCATGTATAGGAGTGATAAGAACTCAGAAATATCTAAAGAAAAAGCTGCTACCACCACATTAAATGCATTGCAGCTACTTTTCTGGCCGCATTTATGTGGAGAAGACCTCTGAACAATGCAATCTCAGCTACTACGATTTGCAGAAAGACAAAGAGGCTGTTTGATGGGACATGCACTCAAGTGTAGGATTAGGATGGCTTGAGAGGAACTATATAATGTGAGAGACCTTCCATGAGATGAGAATCGAAAAAAAAAGGAGGAAAAAATACTGTAGCAATCAAAGTTGTACTTGTAAACAGTTATATTGATTTATACTCAGAATTATCTCATCGGACAGTGAATTCACCCTATCATATGTATCCTGTTCATGCTTGATCACCTTCTAAATCCATACTAGCCGTTATTAACTTCATTAAGGCCTAGCTCTTTAATCCACTCTCTACAAATTTATTGTATTGGGCTCACTGGGCCATCACCCCAATAATCTTTGGGCTTGGGTCACAAATTGTGTCCATACAATTGGCGCCGTCTGTGGGAAGAGCTTGTGTGACAGTGAAGACAACGGTTAATCATGGCAGAACCGGGTCCACAACAAGCAGAGTTGAGGGGATCCCAACATAGTGACCCTTTTCTCAACCTTGAGCAGAGAGGTGATCGTGAAGGAAGTGTCCACACCACACACACTGACAGGTATCAACCTCAAGGGGGGAGCCATATCTCCCATGCAAAGAACAACAAGAACATGCAACTGGAGATCAAACAGTTAAAGAGAAAGTTACGCCATGCAAAAAGGAAGCAATCTTCTTCAAACTCTGATGTTTCCTCTGATGATGAAAGGGACGTTAATTACAGGTGGAGGTCTCGAACCCCGCCCAGCGAGTCCTTCTCTTTTGAAGAGGAGCATCATCGTGAGCGGCGGTTTTGAAGCCCGTCATGAAGAGATGTGGGAAATGATGCTATGAGTAAGGCCCTGAACCAAATCTCCAAGTCGCCTTTCACGAGTAAGATTGAAGGGGCCAAACTTCCTTAGCGTTTTCATTAGCCAACGTTCACCATCTACAATGGTCGAACAGATCCTGTGGAGCACGTGAGCCATTTCAACCAGAGAATGGTTGTCCATTCTAAGGACGAAGCCTTGATGTGCAAGGTTTTCCCATCCAATCTAGGACCAGCCACAATGAGATGGTTCAACAGCCTGAGAGAAGATTCTATAAGTTCCTTCAAAGAGCTCACCCAGGCGTTTGGTTCCCATTTTGTCACCTGTCGTAGGGTTCCTTGGCCTTTTGCTTCCCTACTATCCTTAAACATGCGAGAGGGTGAGACCCTGAAAACGCATTCGGATAGATACTAGGAGATGTTCAATGAGATGGAGGGTGACTTTGACGAGGTGGCCATCAGTACCTTTAAGCTCGGCCTCTCAGCCGAGCACGGTTTGAGGAAATCTCTGACTGGCAAACCTGTCACTAGTGTGCGCCAACTGATGGACATGATTGATAAATATAAAAGAGTTGAGGAAGATCAGCAGTAAGGGAAAGGAAAGGATAAGGTTATCACTTAGGAGAGGAGGGATTTCAGGTCGGATCAGTATAGTAACAACATACCACGAAGAGATTTTGTTGGACAATTAGGATCGATGAATCTTCAGGCAGTCAACACCGTATTCCGAGAGCCGGTGCATCAAGTTCTTGAAAAGATTAAGAATGAGCCATTCTTTAAACGGCCAAGTAAAATGGTGGGAAACCCCGTAAGGCGCAACCACAACCTCTATTGCCAATATCATCAAGATCATGGATACACCACAAAAGATTATAGGAGTCTGTGGGACCATTTGGATTAGCTCGTCTGTGAAGGTAAGTTAAAACAACTCTTACATCAATCCAGTGGTCAAAGGAGCCAAGCAAACTCAAAGTCTCAGAGAGATGATTCTTCCAAACCCCCCTTGGGAACGATAAATGTCATCTTTGCTGCATCAGGGAGAACTGGGTCTTGTTCGTCCAGAATAATGTCCGTGGCTCGGCTATTCGCCAAGGATGCTAATCAAGAGCCGAAGAGGGCTAGAATGGAAATTCAACCAGTATTGGGCTTCTCAGATGAGGATAAAATCGGAACCATCCAGCCTCACGATAATGCTTTGGTGGTTACCCTCAGAAATGGAGGATATGATGTGAAGAGGGTGATGGTGGACCAAGGTAGTGGTGCCGAGATAATGTACCTCGATTTATATAAGAGGCTGAACTTGAAACCCGAGAACCTAACGCCCTACAGTTCACCCCTGGTGAGTTTTGATGGGAAGATTGTCACCCGGAAGGGCCAAATTAGACTACCCGTGCAGACTGGTTCAGAAGTGGTGAAGGTGGATTTCATCATCGTGGATGCTTATTCACCCTACACAGCAATTATGGCCAGACCCTGGCTTCATACATTAGGAGCCGTTTCTTCTAATTTGCACGAGAAGGTTAAATATTCGTCCGAAGGTTAAGTTAAAGAGATCCTGGGAGACCAGTCTGTCGCTAGACAATGCTTGGTGGCGCCATCTGACATAAACCCGAGACTGAGTCCTCGGCCCACGCTGAAAAAGATTTATAGCAGTTAAAACCTCCGGCGTTGCCTATCGATGATTCGGTCGAGGAAGCGAAATGTGAAAACTTGATTAAGGTTGTTATTGGTGACGATTCAGAAAAGTTCTTTCAGGTCGAGTCTCAGCTGCCTCCTCAAGAAAAGGAAGAGCTAGTAGATTTCCTTAGAAGAAACATTGATGTGTTTGCATGGGACACTATTGATGAGCTGGTAGAATTCCTTAGACGAGGTGATGAAGCTCAAGCGGGCGGGGGCAATCAAGGAAGTTTTCTACCTTGAATGGTTGGTTAACACTGTGGTGGTGAAGAAAAAGAGTGGGAAGTGGCGAGTGTGTGTAGACTTCATAGATTTGAATAAGGCTTGCCCAAAAGATCCATTCCCTATGCTTAAAATAGACCAGCTAGTGGATGCAACTGTAGGTCATCCTCGGATGAGCTTCCTGGACGCCTTTCAAGGGTACCACCAAATACTGTTAGCCTTGGATGATCAGGAGAAGACCGCTTTTGTCATCCCTGTTGGGAACTAACACTACAAAGTGATGCCATTTGGTTTGAAAAATGTAGGATCTACCTACCAAAGGATGATGACGAGGATGTTTGAGCCACAGTTGGGTAAGAATATTGTAGTTTACATGGATGACATGGTAGTGAAAAGCAAGGTGGTATCTGAGCATGTGGGAGATCTCAGAAACATTTTTGAAGTTCTTAGAAAATACAAGTTACGCTTAAATGGTTCCAAGTGCTCGTTCGGTGTAGGATCAGGCAAATTCTTGGGCTATATGGTAACTCACAGGGGGATTGAGGTCAATCCCGATCAAATCAAGGCTATTACCAATTTGCAGCCACTTCGGAATCCCAAAGAGGTCCAAAAATTGACCGGAATGGCCGTGACCTTGAATCGGTTCATCTCTTGGTTAGCAGATAGGTGCAGGCCTTTCTTCCTACTGATTAACAAGTGGAAGGGGTTTGAGTGGACCAAAGAATGTGCCTTAGCTTTCCAGCAGCTTAAAGAATATCTAACTCGACCACCTATCATATCCAGTCTTGAAATGGATGAAGTCCTGTTTGCCTATATCACTGTGGCCCCTTATGTTGTAAGTTTGGTGTTGATACGAGTTGATCGCGGCGTACAATGACTAGTTTATTATGTGAGCAAGTCGCTACATGAGGCCGAGGTTCGTTATCTACCACTGGAGAAAGCCATCTTGGCAGTAGTGCATGGTACACGAAAGTTGCCCCATTATTTCCAAGCACATACAGTTGTCATCCTCATCTAGCTTCCACTTAAAGCCATACTACGAAGTGTTGATTATACGGGAAGGATTCGTAATGGGGCACGGTACTAGGGGCTTTTGACATCAAATACATGCCTCGTACCTCTATCAAGAGCCAAGTCCTTGCGGATCTGGTGGCCGAGTTCGCTGAACTCCCATTAGAAAAAGTAGTATCAACACAGAACATGGATGGAAAAGTCAGAAGTTGATAAAGTACGGAGAAAGACTCCTCGGTTTTGGTTATCCGAGGACCAGAAGTTATATAAACGCTTATTCTTAGGGCCATACCTGCTATGCAAACATTTGGAAGCAATTGAATTACTCCTCGAGGAGTCACACGAGGGAATTTGTGGAAGCCACGCTGGAGGTAGATCCCTAGCACATAGAGCCATCACTCAAGGCTATTAGTGGCCAAATATGCAAAGGGAAACACAAGAACATGTGAAAAAATGCGACCAGTGCCAACGGTTTGCACCAAACATACACCAACCGGGGGAAGTCCTTAATCCTCTGTCCAACTCTTGGCCATTTGCTCAATAGGGCTTAGACATTGTGGGCCCTTTTCCCAAGGCAGCAGGAAACAAGAGATACCTGTTGGTCGGCACAGACTACTTCACTAAGTGGGTCGAAGCTGAACCCTTGGCAAACATCAGAGATGTGGATGCCAAGAAGTTTATCTGAAAAACATTGTCACTCGGTTCGGGGTCCCTTATACCCTCATCTCAGACAATGGCCTTCAGTTTGATAGCAAATTCTTCAGGAGATATTGCTGTGAATTAGGAATTATGAATAGATATTCTACACCCACTTATCCCTAAGGCAATGGACAAGCAGAGGCTGTTAACAAGATCATAGTAAATGAACTCAAGAAGAGGCTAGATGATGTGAAAGGAAAATGGGTGGAAGAACTGCCACATGTCCTCTAGACATATCGGACCACGCCTCGTAGATCCATTGGGAAAACACCCTTCTCAATGACTTATGGAGTTGAAGCTCTTATCCCTTTGGAAACTGGCTTCTCAACGTTAAGGACCAGTTCATTCAGTCCGAGCAATAACACTAGGTTACTAGAAAAAAGCTTAGACTTGATTGAAGAGAGAAGGGAGAATGCAATGGTCCAATTGGCATATTACCAACACAAGCTCAAGCAAGGTTATGATGCCAACGTAAGTTAAGACCATTAGCACCTGGTGATTTAGTGTTGAGAAAGGTTTGGGCACTGCAAAGAACCCAGCGTGGGGAAAACTAGGACCCAACTGGAAAGGACCATACCGTATCACCTCAGGGGCTGGCATAGGGGCATACTTTTTAGAAAATATGGATGAGCATGTGTTGAGGTCCAAAATTTCACAACAAAGCCCATTCCATAAAAAATAAAGAAGGCCCAATTCGTGCAGCAAGAAGAATCGACATCAAGGCCCTATGTATGTTCAGATTTCCAGCAAAAAAGGCCATTAAAAAGTCCAGCAAATTCCAGTGAAAGAGCTGGGCCGGGATCCCCAGAGGCTGCCAGAGGCTCGGGATCCTCGGGACGTGCAGCACAGCTAAAGTGGATTGAAGCAAGTTTAAAAGAGGGATAAAAGACAAAGAGCATGCGGGTCTCATGCACCCAGACATACAGTGGGATCAGAAAGTATGAAGCAAAACGCAGGAGCTGTGCCTCAAGGAACCAACAATGAGAAAACCATAAAAAAAAGAGGTAACCGGAAGGAGCTTTCAACCCAGCAGTAAAAGATTCCAACTATTTGAGGAAAATGACAAGGATGGAGTGCAACCAAAAAACTGGAAAAGTGGAAGAAATGGCCAAATAGCTGAAGAATCAGCGAACAGAGGGAACCTTGAAATGGAAAACCAGCTAGGGGCTTTCAGCTTGGTCGGACCAAAAGGAAGAAATTATGAGGAAAAAGGAAAGGACAAGCCTCTGGGTAACTGACACAGTACGAGCTCTGAGGGGCAAAAGAGAGAAATTGCTCATGCCCCGAAGCCCTAGAGTCGCACTATAAAAGGAAGAGAAAACCCATGCTGAGGGGGATTCATTCATCACCATTTTGATCTGAGAAAAGATATCATAACAGAGCCATAGAAAGAACTCTGTAAAACCCAAAGAAAACAGAGGAACCGCTCCCGGTATCCCAGAGACAGCCACTATAGCACATACTCGGATTCAACAAATTCAAACTTTGCAAGTCTTGGAAGCTTGAATAGCTATCAAAGTCTGTAATTTTTGAACTTAGTTGAACCTTGTATCACGTCTTAGTGAGCACTGTAATCATAACTAAGGGAAATTAATAAAATGCACCTCACTAATTCGAGGATCCCTAACTTTTTCTTACATTGTATTTCATTTGCTGTGCATTCCTTTGCTGTTGAAATGTCATTCAATACAGATATTTTTTGTTTGTCAGTTATTTGTATTGTAGGGAGCTTGTTTTGTGCACCACTTGGTTCTTAAACAGCCTTTTAGCTGCGGTGAACCAAGCCCAGTCCACCAAGAATATTTATTTGGCCCAGGATCTTTGGGCCACAGTGCTGAGAAGAAAAAGGCACTCTCACAGCATGTAATACCACGCCCTTGGAATGTAAAATTAAATCTTCATATATATATATATATATATATATATATATGTATATAATAATAGATAAAGTAGAGAGAAATTCCAATTAAATTTCAAATTGAAATCCAATTAGAGTCTAATTTTGCGCCATGTGTCTAATCTAATCTAAATTTTAGAATTTTGTGCCAAGTGAGTTAATTTAGTGAAAATTTTGAATTTCAATTAGAGTTTAATTTTGCATCACGTGTCTCATCTAATCTAAATTTTTAAATTTTATGTTAAATTAGTTAATTTAGTATAGAAAATGAGGAGTCCAATATAATAAACTATAAAAAACATAATCATATAACTAAAAAAATTCAAATTTATAAGTCATCTATACATACATATATATACATATATATTAATAAGTAAAACTTAGAGAAAGTTGAATTAGAATTTGAAATTATAATCCAATTTTGCACGTGTCTAAATTTATGTGGAGACTACACCATAATTATTCACTTAAGCATGTGCCATGTGTTTACTTAAGTTTTTTAATTTTTGTGTCAAGTGAGTTAATGAGTGCAAAATACTAATGAACTATAAAATTTAAAAAAAAAAAAACAATTACATATACTCAATAAAAATCACGACATGTTTCTTAAATAAATAAATAAAATAAAAATCACCACACTTTCTATCTTATTAAAAATTAGAAAAAAAAATAATCATAAGTAGTATTAAATTTAGGTAAGAATTTTAATATGTGACTAATTATATTTACTTTAAAAAAAAATTTGACTAATTAGCTATATTTTATGATAAAATTTGTGTTTAATTTTAAATGTATCTATACGTATGCATGAATGCATGTTTTTAAAAAAAAAAAAAAATTTGACTAATTATTTATGTAGGGATATTAGGCCCGAGAGCCCATCATTTGTTCGTATTACAGGTCTGTGGCCCAATCCGAGGACAAGGGGTTGTTCGAGGAGAAGAAATCCTTATTAGAAAAGACTATGTTAGTAAATAGAGGTTGACTTTGACCATGATGGCTCAAGAGGGTGGGCCGAGGATAAATATTTCCTCAGCTGATTGATGCCGAGGTCCGAAGGGGTTGTCTATCGCTCAGGGTGATGTTCTAAGAAGTCTCGTTGGAGTTGATAAGTATCGTAGAGATATCAGACAGGAAAGTGCCCTAAAATATCTAAGGAGAAAGCTGCTACCTCCGCATTAGATGCACTACAGCTAACTCTCTGGCCACATTAATGTGGAGGTGATACCTGAACAGTGTTGTTTCAGCCTCACAGCTACTATATGGTGACTTGGGGGAGGGGCTAATGGGACAAGTATCAACACCAACCCTCTAGCATGCACGTGTAAGGTGAGAATGAAAAGGAGAGATGATATAAAAGAAGAGAGGGAGAATGAGAAGGGGGGATCGAAAGAGAAAGAGAAAAACACTATAGCACTCAGGAACCAAATTTGTAACCAACCTTGAATAATAAACAAGAACAGACATCCTCGGACCTTGCCAAGGACGGTTTTTCTTCAATACAAACCTTCTTCTTTTCATTCTCTTATCATCTGAACCCATTCTAGCATTTGTTTGATTAACTAAAGCCTAGTTTTCCAACCCGTTCTCTATAAATTCATTGTTTTGGGCTTTTTTGGGCCTAAGTTCATCCACGTAGTGGGCTGGGAGTTCAAATCTGGTCCTTATAATTGGCGTCGTCTATGGGAATTACTGGTGTTATAGTGAATCCAACTTTCAACGATGGCAGGTTCAGGTCCACACTAGGCAAAGTCTATGGGATCTCAAAGTCAAGACCACTTCCGTGATCTCGAACGGCAAAAGGACCCGGAAGGAAGTGTACATACTACCCATACTAGTAAAAGTCAAGCACGGGGTAAAAGCCACGTCTCTCAGGAGGAGAATGCCAGAAATATGTAGAAGGAGATTGATCACCTAAAGAGAAGCTTGCGTCATGAACGACGAAGGCGAACTTCATCCAATCTTGACTTCTCTTCTAATGGTGAGGAGGCTATAGGTGCAGATCAAGGACTCCCCATAGCGAATCTTTCTCGTATGATGAGGACTATCATCATGAATGTAGAAATAGAAATCTGTCCTCGGTCGGCTTGGGAAATGACGCTATGAGTAGAGCACTTAACCAGATTTCCAGGTCACCTTTCACGCGCTGGATTGAGGGAGGGAGACTTCCTCAGCGGTTTTCCCAACCCACGTTCACCATGTACAACAGAAGAACGGACCCTGTGAAGCACGTTAGCCACTTCAATCAAAGGATGGTTGTACACTCCAAGAACGAGCCTTTGATGTGCAAGGTATTCTCGTCCAGTTTGGGGCCGTGGCGATGAGGTGGTTTGATAGTTTGAGGGCAAGTTCCATTGATTCTTTCAAGGAACCTACTCAAGCATTTGGATCTCGCTTTATCACGTGTAGCAGGGTTCCTCGGCCTTTAGCTTCTTTGTTGTCTTTGTCCATGAGAGAGGAAGAAACCCTGAAAACGTATTCGGACAGATACTAGGAGATGTTCAACGAGATTGATGGTGATTTTGACGATGTAGCCATTAGCACTTTCAAGCTCGGCCTACCTGCTGAGCATGGCTTAAGGAAGTCCTTGACTGGGAAACTGTTACCTGTATACGCCAACTCATGGATCGGATTGACAAGAACAAGAGGGTTGAGGAGGACCAACAGCAAGACAAGGAAAAGGGCAAGGTTATCCCTCAAGAGATGAGGGATTTTAGGTCGGACTGCTACAACAATAACAGGCCCCGAAAGGATTTTGCTGGGCAATCTGCGCCTGCAACTCCTCAGGTGTTAAACACTGTGTTTAGAGAGCCGGTGCATCAAGTCTTAGAAAAGATTAAGAACGAGTCATACTTCAAATGGCCAAACAAGATGAGTAGAGACCCTTTGAGGCGCAACCAAAGCCTTCATTTCTAGTATCACCAGAAGCAGGGACATACCATCGAGGACTGCCGAAAATTATGAAATCATCTAGAACAACTGGTCAAAGAAGGGAGATTACAGCATCTCTTGTACCGCCTCAACGGTCAAGGAGACTAGTCAAGGTCTAGGACTCAGGGGAATGTTTCTTCAAGACCCCCAATAGGCACAATCAATGTCATCTTTGCTGCACCTGAGAGGACTGAATCTCAACCCTCCAAGGTGATGTCTGTAGCTCGGCTACTAGTCGAGGATGCGAATTCAGGGCTGAAGAGGGCTAAATTTGAAATCCGACTGGCATTGAGTTTCTCAGATGAAGACAAGGTAGGAACCATCTAGCCACATGACGACGCTTTGGTAGTTACCCTCAGAATAGGAGGGTATGATGTGAAGAGGGTATTGGTGGATCAAGGCAGTGGTGCAGAGATTATGTATCCTGATCTGTACAGGGGGCTGAACTTAAAGCCCGAGGACCTGACAGCCTATGATTCACCTTTGGTAAGTTTTGATAGAAAAGTTGTTATTCCAAAAGGTCAGATTAGGTTACCCATGCAGACAAGCTCAGAAGTGGTTGAAGTGGACTTCATTGTGGTCGATGCCTTCTCTCCCTACACGGCCATAGTCGCCAAACCCTGGCTTCACGCCCTGGGGGCTATTTCTTCAACTCTACATCAGAAGGTGAAATATCCATAAGGAGATCGGAATGAGGAGTTGGTAGGGAACCAATCCATGGCTAAACAATACCTTGTGTCTGCAATTTTGCATCAATCGGCAACTAAGTCCTCGGCCTTGGTTAAGGAAGGTTTATAGCGATCAAAGTCTATGGAATTACATGCTAATGGACCAGCCGAGGAGGCTAAATGTGAAGATTTAGAGAGATTCGCCATAGATGATGATCCGGAGAAGTTTTTCCGGGTTGGAGCTCAGCTACCACCTCAAGAGAAAAGGGAGTTGGTGGAATTTCTTAAGAGAAACGTTGATGTATTCACCTGGAATGCCTATGAGGCTCCGAGGGTGGATCCGAGCTTCATCTGCCATCATCTGAATGTCAATTCATCTGTCACCCTTAAAAAGTAACCGCCTCGGCATTCATCCAAGGAACATTCTGATGCTGTCAAAGACAAGGTTATGAAACTTAAGCAGGCTAGAGCTATTAAAGAAGTCTTTTACCCTAAATGGTTGGCTAACACAGTGGTGGTAAAAAAGAAGACTTGGAAATGGCGCATATGTGTAAATTTTACGAACTTGAACAAAGCCTGCCCAAAGGACCCTTTCCCTATGCCTCCGATTGACTAGCTGGTGGATGCGACTGTGGGTCATCCTCGGATGAGCTTTCTGGATGTCTTTCAAGGGTACCATCAGATACCTTTGGCCTTGGACGACTAAGAGAAGACAGCTTTTGTCACTCCTACTAGAAATTATCATTATAAGGTGATGCCCTTTGGTTTGAAAAATGCATGGGCTACTTATCAGAGGATGATGACTAGAATATTCAAGCCTCAGTTAGGAAAAAATATCGAAATTTACATCGATGATATGGTGGTAAAGAGTAAGGTAAAGTTCGATCATATTAATGACCTTGGCAACATTTTTGATATCTTGAGGAGATACAAGCTACGTCTTAATGCCTCCAAGTGTTCTTTTGGTGTCGAATCAGGGAAGTTCTTAGGCTACATGGTCACGCACCCTGGAATTGAAGTCAACCCTGACCAAATTAAAGCAATTAACAATCTACAACCACCGCGGAATCCCAAAGAGGTTCAGAGGCTTACGGGGATGACCGCTGCTCTAAACCGATTCATCTCTTGGTCAGTAGATAGATACAGGTAGGGTGTCCATGGGTCGGGCCAGGTCGGGTTTGTGCCCAACCCAGACCTGACCCGAATTATTCGAGTAGAGGAAAATGTGGCCCGAAATCGACCCAAAGATCTGGTCGGTTTTTTTAGTTTGGGTCTCGTCGGGTTGGTCTCAGGTTTATCACTAGGGAAGAAATATGGCAAGATCTGGCGAGATATGGTCGAAATCTGGCTGGATCCGTTGAGATCTGGCCTACATTTTGTCAGATAAGGGCGAGATCTCGCCGGATCTGGTCGAAAAATCGTAATACTTCACCAAAAAGATAAAGGATTCGGTTTGGGTCGGGTGTCACGGGTTTGGAAACCAAAAATCGACAACCGACCCGCGTGGGGTCAGGTTAGCTTCATCAGAACTCGCGTCCGATCGCCGGAGTCATCGGATTGGGTGGCGGCGGGTCGGACGCGGGCGGGTTGGCCGGGTTGAGCGGGTTTCTGGGTTTGATGGACAGTCCTAGTTGCATGCCTTTCTTCCAATTATTGAATAAGTGGAAGGGATTTGAATGGACCGAGGAATGAATCCTAGCTTTCCAGCAGTTGAAAGAGTATTTGTCTCGGCCACCCATCATGTCTAGGCCTGAGGTGGATGAAGTTTTGTTTGCCTAAATGGCGGTGGCCTCCCACGTGGTGAGTTTGGTGCTAATACGGGATGATAGTGGCATGCAGAGGCTGGTTTATTACGTGAGCAAATCCCTACATGAGGCCGAGGTTCGTTACTTACCGTTAGAAAGGGCCATTCTGGTCGTGGTGTATGCTACGCGTAAGCTTCTCCTTTATTTTTAGTCACACACAGTTGTTGTCCTAACCCAACTCTCACTTAGATCTTTATTTTGGAGTGTCGATTACACAGGGAGAATTGCAAAGTGGGGCACGATTATGGGGGCTTTTGATATTAAATACATGCCTTGCGCCTCTATAAAGGGTCAGGTCCTTGCTGACCTTGTAGCTGAGTTTACTGAAACCCCAGTAGAAGAGGGGGTAGAGGAGCAGAATATGGATGGAAATCATTTGGGGTAATATCTGTACAAGAACCTTTGTCCTAGAAGTTCTACGTTGATGGTGCAGCGAATCACAGGGGATCTGGTGTGGGGCTAGTCCTAATATCTCTAGAAAGGATCACGATCGAGAAATCCTTAAGGCTGGGCTTCTCGGCTACAAACAATGAAGCTGAATACGAAGCTCTATTGGAAGGAATGATCATGATGCAAAAAATGGGTGGAAAGGTGATTGAGTTGTTCTCTGATTCGAGGTTGGTTGTTGGTCAAGTCCAAGGAGAGTTGGAAGCCAGAGATCTCAAAATACAAGAATACTTAAACCATGTTAGACATTTACAGTCTGGGTTTAAGTCTTTTAATTTATCACAAGTCCCTAGAAGTAAAAATACGCATGCGGACTCTCTTGCCACATTAGCAACCTCCTCGACACAAAATTTACCTCGGGTAATCCTTGTAGAGGACTTATGTAAACCTACCGAGGTGGAAAGAACTGTAGTTCGTGTTCATCAAATAAGGGCGGGTCCTACCTGGATGGATTCTATTGTATTGTTCCTCAAGGAAGATATTTCACCAGAGGATAAGTCCGAGGCTGACAAAGTACGGAGAAAGGCTCCTTGTTTCTGGTTGTCTGAGGACTAGAAGTTATATAAGAGATCTTTTTTGGCCCGTATTTGCTGTGTGTACACCCTGAAGCGGTTGAGTTAATCCTGGAAGAATGCATGAAGGAATTTGCAGAAGCCATACGGGGGGCAGATCTCTATCACATAGGGCCTTTACGAAAGGCTATTGGTGGCCAAAGATGTAGAAAGAAGCACAGGACTATGCAAAGAGGTGTGACCAGTGCTAGAGGTTTGCCCCAAACATTCACCAACCTGGGGGAGTCCTTACTCCTCTGTCTTGTCCTTGGCCTTTTGTTCAATGAGGCTTGGATATTGTAGGCTCTTTCCCTGAGGTAGTAGGGAACAAGAGGTATTTGTTGGTCAGCACAGACTACTTCACCAAGTGGGTTGAAGCTGAACCACTGGCAAACATCAGGGACGTGGATGTCAAACGATTCATTTGGAAAAACATTTTCACTAGGTTTGAAGTCCCTTGTACCCTCATCTCGGACAATGGGCTCCAATTTGATAGTAAAACCTTTAGAAGATACTGCTGTGACCTAGGAATAAAGAACAGGTATTCCACTCCGGTATATCCATAGGGGAATGGACAGGCTGAGGTCGTTAATAAGGTCATTGTGAGTGGACTTAAAAAGAGGCTAGATGATGCAAATGTGAAATGGGTAGAAGAGATGTCACATGTCTTATGGACTTACCGGACTCACCTCGTAGGTCCACAAGAGAAACACCATTTTCCATGACTTATGGGGCCGAGGCTATTATTCCTTTAGAGGCCAGATTCCCTACGCTGAGAACAAGTTCCTTCACTCCGAGTAGCAACGATGAACTGTTGGGGAGGTGCTTAGACTTAGTTGAAGAGTGAAGGAAAGTGCCATGGTCCAATTAGCTTATTATTAACACAAGCTCAAGCAGGAATACGATGCCAACGTAAAGTTAAGACCACTGACAGTTGGAGACTTGATTTTAAGAACGGTTTTAGGGACTGCAAAGAACCTAACGTGGGGAAAGTTGGGACCTAACTGGTAAGAGCCGTATCGTATCACATTAGTGGCTAGAATAGGTGCGTACTATCTAGAAGATCTAGAGGAAAGGGCTGTACCACGTCCCTAGAATATAAATAATCTTAGGAGGTATTATTATTAATAAAGGCTTCCTACACCCAGTGTGGGTTTGTTATATTATGTGTCAGACGTTTTTCACCATTTATCTAAAGTATCAAACAGAACCTTGGTCATGCCTAGCTCCTCGGACCACATACCTTGGGAAAATTGGTATATCTCAATTATTTTTCTAAGTGTTAAACAGAACCTTAGCTATGCTTAGTTCCTCGGACTATCTGCTTTGGAAAAATTAACACATTATGATGATTGCCTAAAGTACCAAACAAAACCTTGGTCATACCTGGATCCTCGGATCACATATCTTGGGAAAATTGGTATCTCTCAATTATTTTTCTAAGCGTTAAACAGAACCTAAATTATGCTTGGCTCCTCGAACCACATCCTTGGGGTAGATTGAGACTCTCCTTTAAATGGCTAAGTGTCAAGGCAAAACCTTGGTTATAGCGGACCTTGTGAGATATATGTTTAAGGTAAATTAGTATCCTTTATTAACTATTTTTGGTACCAGGTATAATTACTCCAAACAACAATGATGTTCATTGCAACAAGAGTCCCAAATGGATGCTCATGAGCATCACTTAAAGCATTTATGGGCACACTTGTATTTGTGTAAAACCCTACGAACTTGGTGATGAGTAAGGCACAAAGTAATTTTAAGTCTATGTATATGTTGCAATACTGTGTATGTTCTTAAAATTAAGATTATGCTTTTTCGAGATGGTTAACTTAGTAAATTTCACCTACTTTTGCTACTGGTTATGTGAAACAGGACAATTACTCTGTTATTCAAGTAGGTTAGTGAGAGAAGTGTTACCTCACCATTACTTTTATTAAATGTTATCCGAAATGGAAATCATATCAACTTCAGTATGTAAATCACAACGAGAAAGAAAATACCCATAACTTTCATTAAATAAAAGCCTTAAAATAAGGTAGATCATATACAAAAAGACAGGTTGGTTACAAGCTAAAAAAAAAAAAAAGGAAGAAGGGCGGCCTATTTCTTCATTTTTATTACAAGTTTTTCTTTTGAGTCCTTGGGAGGCTGAGTATTTGTTACTGTGGTGGGAACCTCGGCTTTGTCTTTTGGATCCTCTTTTAGGGGTATGGAGAGGGTTGCCAACACCAACTCCATGTTCAGAGAGGTTTCTTTGTCCTTAGAGGGATCCTTTAGAGCCATCAGGGGTAAGTTAGAGCCCTGGTCTGCTTCCTTACTGACACCTCCTACCTCTATAGCACCCTCGGCCTGCCTTGTCCCCTCTGGAAAAGTGTTGGCCGCAGGAGGAGCTTGCAGTGGGCTGCCTTGAGTTTCACCTACCTTCGAGGGCATAGGGTCAGCCTTGGAGTCTGCAGAACTTAGAGGGCGTATGGCGGGGGGGGTAGTAGACACTTTCTGCTTTCCTGAGCATGGAAGAAGCCTCAACCTCGGCTTGGTTGAGGGCCTCACCCTATGTGAGGGCACAGTAAGTTCTACATACTGCAAGGACCTCAGCCCTAAGGGCGTCCTCGGTCTCAGCCACCCCAACTTCGTATCCGTGTTACTCTGCTTCATCCTTAGCCTTCTCTACCGCATCCTTGGCCTTCTCAGCTAGAGCCTTGGCCTGCTCAACCTCCTCCAATTTTTTCTTCAGGGCAGCTATCTGCTCCTTGGAAGTGGCCAATTGCTACTTGGCACTTCAGAGAAGCAACCGCTGGCTTTTAGCCTGCTTCTCAGCATTTTCTAAGGCAGCTGCAGCGAATTTCATTTCCTTTTGCTTCTCGGCCAACTGAACCTTCAGATCTTTGTTACTCTTCTCAGCCACGTGGAAGGCATCCACGGTAGCTATTCTCCTTCCTTCTTCCTCTTTCATTCTTCGGTGGGAAGAGTTCACCATCTCCTCGGCCCTAAAGGTGGCCTAGACAACCTAAAAAGGAAGAGGGGTTAAAAAAAAAAAAAAAACCCCCAGTTGAAACAATTACAATGGCTATGTCCCTTTTTAGACCAAGGAAAACTTCGTGCTGCCTCAATGACCGGAGGTCATTCATATCCTTGGGAAGAAGTAGGGTTTGTTCCAAAGCATGGGCCATGTATCCAACCGTCCCCCCTTGAAAGTCTCGGATGGAGGCATCACTTGTTAAAGGAACCCCATCCAGGTCCAAGGGAGGAGCCTAAGCTGGGGTTGCGACTTGGTGCTCACCCTTTCTGTCTGCTTCATGAGCCAACCTAGTCTACATGCCCCGGGGATGTTTAGGTCCCCTTTGATGATTAGCCTCCTGAGAAGGATGGGTTCTCCCAACTTCCATCACTTCTTTACCCTTGTCTTCCCTCTTCCTTTTATGGTCCTCGGGGTTAGCATGGGTTTGTTGGGCAGGTGGAGGAGTAGGAAGACGGGTTTGAGCTGGAGGAGTAGGAAGCTAGGTTTGAGTAGTCTTCCCGGACGCTTTTCCCCCGGGCTGGGAATCTAGCAGTTCTTGGAGGGTCGACCTCTGTTTCCTTTGAATTCCCATCTCGTCTGATAATGCGATGACTCCTTTAATGTGACCGGATTGAAGTGGGGAAAATTGGTCGAGGTCACCAATGGATGTCAACGAAGATGATGGCTGGTTGAAAACCTCGTAGAGGTCGTCCGAGTCCGAGACATCTACCGCCTTTTTTTCTTTTCCTTCTTCTCCTTCGCCTTCTTCTTTCTTGGTAGGGTGGGAGGAAGTAGATTCACCAGTTGTGATTTGGGTCGAAAAAGTTACTTTGGGAATACCCTCTGGG
The DNA here is from genome assembly GCA_019022515.1 of Quercus aquifolioides. Classification (NCBI taxonomy): domain Eukaryota; kingdom Viridiplantae; phylum Streptophyta; class Magnoliopsida; order Fagales; family Fagaceae; genus Quercus; species Quercus aquifolioides. The sequence continues at coordinate 1,335,645 of CM032328.1, forward strand.
ATTGATTGAGAGACGAGATCACCCTTTGGGATGGGTTGAGTTCAGAGGGTGCCTTTTGGAATGGGTGTGCCTTCAGGGAGGAGAAATCCAGGGACAGCTACACTTATGCGGTGTAGACGGGGATCCTTGGCCTTGATCACGCACTTGGGAGCTTGAAAGCCGGACGAGATCGACTTGTAACCTAAGATTATGTGAGCCACTCGTAATTAACCGTTGTCGTGTACAAAGACCTCGGCTTTTAGTATGTTATCCAAACTCTCCTTGTTGACTAAGCTGAAATTCGGTTCAGCAGCGTGTTTATCTACAAAATCATCATCTTTTGTCAGATATAAAAAGAAAAAAAGAAAGAAAAAAAAAAGGGAACAAACCCCAAAAGGAAAGAAAGAACTAGTAAATAAATGCCCTAGACCCAAAACCCCACCTAGATGTCCCTCTCTCATCGGGCAGGGGAGGCCATTATGCCAGTCCCCTGACACAATCAAAAAATCTTTGTTAAGGCCTTTGTTAGATTCCGGAAGGCACTGAATACCTAGACTTTAGGTAATACCCTTGTCCCTTCAGATGGTGGAGGTTATAAACCTAGTTGATATCATGATGGGTGAGCCCTAAACCCATCTTTTCGTTGAGGGCATCTACAAACCCTAGAATCCTAAACACGTTTGGGGCGCATTGGGTGGGAGCTAACCTGTGAGCCCTAAGATAATCCCTAGTCACAGGGCTCATGGGAATTCTCATTCCCCCCTCTATGAAAGCATTGGGATCACCACTTCTCCCTCTTCCCTTTTCACATGCCACTCTCGCTCTTTGCAATACTTGATACCTACGCCCGGAGGAATCCTATACTGAGCCCTAAAATTTTTTATCCCCTCCTCAGAATCTACCAAATACTTAAATCTACCCATTCTAGAATGGTTTAGAAAGACCTAAAGTGGTTGAGAGGAAAAGGGTGAAGACAAGAAAAGGAAAAGTACAAAGAACAGAAAAGTGTGCGGAAAAGTAAAGCTCGAAGGTTTGTGAAGACTTACAAGAGTAAGGAATATGTCCTCGGACGAGCTTTTAATATTTGTAGAAGCACGAGTAAGGTGAGAGAGATGGTAGGTTCAATGTATGTGCGCTAGGTACTAAGTGATTGCTAAAGTAAAAAGAGCGTTTGATTTAAGTGATATTTATATCAAAGAATTAGCTGCGAAGCGGGAAAGTTCCCACCCAAATCCCAACAGAATTCACAGCCGTTGGATTTGCATCGCACCGTAGAACGTGGGGGACATGTGGCCGTCAAAATTTAATGAAGAGCGCGTTTCGTAAGCCGAAGCGACAGAAGTGTGTCTTGGGCAGTTAAAAAGGTGTATTTGTGAGCAGAGGTGGGATGGAACAAGCACAGAGCAAATCCGATGACGTCGAAATCCTCCTTTCTTCTCTAGGATCCAGAAAGAAGAATCTCAAGGGGCTATTGTAGGGATATTGGGCCCGGGAGCCCATCATTTCTTTGTATTATAGGTCTGTGACCCAATCCGAGGACAAGGGGTTGTCCGAGGAGAAGAAATCCTTATTAGAAAAGACTGTGTTACTAAATAAATGTTAACTTTGACCATGATGGCTCAAGAGGGTGGGCCGAGGATAAATATGTCCTCGGCTGATTGATGCCGAGGTCCGAAGGGGTTGTCTATCGCTCAGGGTGATGTTCCAAGAAGTCTCGTTGGAATTGATAAGTATCGTAGAGATATTAGACAGGAAAGTGCCCTAAAATATCTAAGGAGAAAGTTGTTACCTCCGCATTAAATGCACTACAGCTAACTCTCTGGCCACATTAATGTGAGGGTGGTACCTGAACAATATTGTTTTAGCCTTACGGCTACTATATGGTGACTTAGGAGAGGGGCTGATAGGATAAGTATCAACACCAACCCTCTAGCATACACGTGTAAGGTGAGAATGAAAAGGAGATATAATATAAAAGAAGAGAGGAAGAATAAGAAGGGAGGATCGAAAGAGAAGGAAAAAAACACTGTAGCACTCAGGACCCAAATTTGTAACCAACCTTGAATAATAAACAAGAACAGACATCCTCGGACCTTGCCGAGGACGATTTTTCTTCAATACAAACCTTCTTCTTTTCATTCTCTTATCATCTGAACCCATTCTAGCATTTGTTTGATTAACTAAAGCCCAGTCTTCCAACTCATTCTCTATAAATTCATTGTTTTGGGCTTTTTGGGCCTAAGTTCATGCACGTAGTGGGCTGAGAGTTCAAATTTGGTCCTTACAATTTATATTTTTATAATAAAAATTTTGTTTAATTTTAAATGCATCAATGCGTTTGCATGGAGTTACATGCTAGTTGTTAATAATGCGTTAGAGACATCCTTTTATTCCTATAGTCAAACGAACTTTACATATATTTTTTAGAGAAAATAAAAAAATAATATTTTATGTAGTATTAATTGAGTTGTATACTAATAATATATATATATATATATATATATATATATAAAGCTTTATTATGAATACTTATAATTTGTTGAACATAAGTCTCTTAAAAACAAATTAAGAATAATTTTGAGAGGTAAAACAATTATAATTATTTGCGTTTTCTTTGCTGTTGAGGGAGGTAAACTAGATGCAAGCTAAATGGTTCAGAATTATTGCTGTAAATTACCTAGTTAATTAAATGACAAAGTCCCACATAGGATAGAAATAGTAAGGATGAATGGTTAATATATGGTTGCGTGTCTTATGACATTAACGTATTTATTTGGTAATTTCCGAACATTAACTGATGAATTCAACATGAGTTGCTTTCCAAATAAAATGAACAAAAAAGTTTCTTTTCCCCCCTAAAATTTAGCATATTTTTTTCTTTTTCATTTGACCAAAACACCACTAGTAATTAAAAAAAATAAATAAATAAAAAACCTCTTACCCTGCTTATCTCAAACATCCTAAAATTTAGACTTTTTTAAAACTCAAATACTTCAATTATATATACAGTTACTTTTTAAATTTTTTTTTTTAATAGTATATACTGTTACTTCTTAAAAAATGAGGAAGAAATAACTACTCATTCTTGTCTCAATTCATACAATTATCACAATAATAGATAGGATAATTTTGAAGAAAAAAAAAAAAAAATTACAACTCCGCACTTGTCCACTTTTTCCAAAATTCAAATTTTAAAAACAATACAATTTCATGGAAACTACATGTTTAAAATCGCTAGTACCGCAATTGTTTTGGATATTTTTTGTCAATAAAAACTACCACACTCATGAGTCTTATATCTTTCTCCCTTTATTTTGCCTTATTTCCAATCCCATTTGACTTCACGCTCAAATCTAAGTTCTCCAAATTCAGGTGAGTTTTACTTTTCTTTTTTCTTTGTTTAGTTTTACATATACTTAAGAATTTTAATTGATTAGGAAAGAAAGGATTTGGTTGATTATGGGTTCTGATTATCTTTCTTTATTTGTTTATATATACATATATATATATATATATATATATATATATATATATATGAGTTAGGTTCAAGTTACACTTGGTGTAAGTTTAAGCAATGTTACACCACTCAATAACTTTTTATTAAATTTAGATTTTAAGTATCCTACCGTTGAATTACATGTTCTATATGCGTTTAACATGCATGCCAATTTTCATGTTAATCGGATGTTATTTACTGTGTGATCCATAAACTCATCTTTTATGAATTATTTTAAATTACAAAAACTTGAATTTAAACAATTGGTTGATAACATGACTATTAATCTTTGATCATAGTAAAATTTTGCAACCATAGAGATTATATGAATATAATGTAATCTAACGGTAGATTTGTCAAAATTCACATCTAATAATAAGTTATTAAATGGTATAATATATTATAATAAAAAAAAAATACTATAATTATTACAAGAGATGGGTTCAAGTTACACCTGGTGTAACTTCATAATAGTTACACATTTTTTATACCATTGATTTTAAAAAGATCTAACGATTAAAAATGCATCATTAAATGTTTATTACTTTTGACATCCATACCTAATTAATTGCATCTCTCTCTCTCTCTCTCTCTCTCTCTCTCTCTCTCTATTTATTCCTTTCCAAATTACACCTCATTAAATGGGCATGCCACCACTTCTTCTTCTTCTTCTTTTCTTTCTTTTTAAAAAGAAACAATGGTTAATTTTATTGTAAAAAAAAAAAAAAAAAAAAAAAAAAAAACAACCTAAGGAATTGTACAATTTTCTGTAAACAATCTTGAGGGACTTTGTTGTTGTTACCTCTATGTTTCTATAATCCTCTCCACTGAAACTATATTTCAGCAGTTCAATTTCCTTTCCCATAAACGATGTCGTATTTGCGTTTGAAAACAATGACCTATCATTCATAAACGCTAGTGGATTCATTAAAAAAAAAAAAAACACTAGATTCCAATTTGTATTCATAAACGCTAGCGGATTCATAAACTCAAAATCTCCTAGCAAAAGCAATTATTAATATTCAGTTGCAAAAGCCAGAGAGGCAGTAAGTTTTAAATACTAGCTTTCAAAAGAATAAAGAAGTTGGAAAGAAAGTTTTATTCTTTTAAACTTTGAAGTTTGAAACAGTAAAAGTTTTCATGTTTGTGTTGTTGCCTCAGACACAAACTTTCAACATGGGGCTTCAAACCTTAATTTTTTCACACCACACAAATATTATGTATTTTATGTTCTCTTATTATGAGTCACGTCCTTAGTATAATATTATTGATGGCAGTTTCAACTCACTGATTTGCAACTTAAGAACGTTAAGAATAAGATCATGAGAAAGCAAATCTGCAACTTAATATGGTAAGAATAGGCACTTGTGCAAGGTTAGGGAGGAATTAATGAGAGAAATAAAGTAAAAAATGAAATAATATAATATTCTCTCAAATTAATTTAGTTAGCTGATGTGGTTTTTTAACCATTAGATCTCTTAGAGATCTACAATGTAAAAATGGTGTAACTCTACAAGAGTTACACCAGGTGTAACTTGAACCCCATCTCTTATTACAAATATTCTGATTAGAATCTAATTAATTACCTTCATTTATTACCTTCTAAACCCAAAAAAAGTTTGACTTCTAACTCTCTCGCTCTCTCTCTCTGTTTCTCTCTCTATGTTTCTCTCTCTCTTTCTCCTCCACCACCTCCACCGGCTGCTGGCAGGAAAAAAAAAAAAAAAATGGCATACAAACATTCTATTGCTGGCGTACAGCCATATCCTCAAGAATATAACTGATAGTGTTATCCAGATTCTTTCTAGCCATTTGTGATAACCATAGTGTAATTTCTTGATTGTAATTATGTCAAGAATATAACTAATGGATTTTAATATGTCAATTTTGTGGCCAATCTTCACTTAAAAGGGTGCTTCAAGGATAATTAGACCATATATTCTGGGTGCTATCCAGCATATCACATCTGTGTTCTGAAACCTTCTTTGGGAACATCTCATTGTATTTCTGGAGTGGTTCTACAAAGGGCATGGCTTTTAGAACTTTGTTTAGAGTGTGGATGTTGATATGTGTTGGTTAAGAGCTAAAATTCACTCCCCTAGTAGCTGTTCTTTTCTTTAACAGTGTTTGGACTACTGGCCTGTGTCAAGATCTTAAAATGATTCTCTAAGATCAGCTGCACCTTCTTCCCCTTTTTCTCTGATGACCTATGAAAATATAAATTTGGTTTCCATTCTTTATGGTATTGGACAATGCAGCATGCTCTTTCTAACAAAGATTGAATTTTTGAAGATATTAATCATTTGAAAGGGATTTTTATAGATTCCATAAAATATAGTACCCTTAAGTCATGGTATTGTGCATTACGTGCCCTCAAATGTTGCAGAGTTTACTATATAGGACAAAGAATTTAGTGAAGAACTCAGGAGCCTCAATGCTAAACTCTTTCTAGTAATTAACTTTACTTGCATGTATTTCATCTCATCTATTGATGCCATGCTTTTTGTTAAACTCTTTTTTACAACTAAAATCATTGTGTCTTGTTGTCATGTTCAATTCTAATAATATATCTTTGTGGCATTTTTATGCAGACCTCTGATTTATTACATCGCTAGTGACAATGTACAAAGTCATATACTAGATGATAATCAGCTTTTCCTCTCTCTCTCTCTCTCTCTCTCTCTCTCTCTCTCTCTCTCTCTCTCTCTCTCTATATATATATATATATATATATATCACAGGTATCATCTTTGGGAGAAAATGTATGATGAAAGGCAAGCACAATGTATTTATTTATTTATTTATTTTTAAATGAAATTTCAAATTCATTTTTAAGATTTTTTTTTCCTTTCATCTCAAATAGAATTTTGTCAAATTGAAATTCATCTTTTTTCTACAATCATTTGAATGTATGTAGGGGAAGCAATTGTGATGATAGGTGATTTTTTATTCTCTCTTTACAAATATCTTTAAGAAGTTAATTGATTAGGAAAAAGAAATTTGGTTGATAACAGAAATCTTTGAGAATTTAATTGATTGGGAAAAAGGAATTTGGTTGATAACGGTTTTTTTATTTTTAATAAATCTTCTTGATGACAAATATGTAACCTTTCGGGCAAAGGTAGCACAAAGTTTATGGTGAAAGGCAAGCACAAAATTCCGGCTGATACATTTTTCAATCACATAATTTCATTGGGTGTGTGAGATTTATCACTCAGAAATTTTGGTAATTGAAAAATAAATTAACCCCATATTAGTATATATGAAATTTTTGCCCCTTAAGAAGAAGAAGAAGAAGAAACAAAAAAAAAGCCTTGCGTGCATGGAGGTAGTATAATATATTTGTATTCAATATCGAATTTGAAATCTGGACTTCTTCTTTTCAGACATCAAAACTTAAAAAAGACTATTTTGATTTACAAGTTACAGCCCCTTTTCGAAAGTGTCCTAAATGTGATCGAGCTTCCTCCACCAGGTTGCCAATACCTCTTCATTCATTTCAATCTTGCGAGCGAAACGCAAGGTTTTATTTACAATTTGAATCTTCCCTAGAAATAACGAGCCTACAAATTTTATCACATTACAGTTTGTTATCAAATTTATCAGCTTATAGTTTACTTTGATAAAAATTACCTTAGTGCACCAGTGTGCAGTTGTCTGCCAACTCAGGTGTATTCCATCTCAACAATTTTAAACCTTTTTCTTAAGAGGAACCATTTTTAACCTATTCACTTAATATTGTGTCATAGAGCCCGTTTGGATAGGCATTTTCCTGGACACACGGTTTGACACAAAACGAAATATACACAATCGTTTGGAGAAAGTGTTTCAGCTAAATCACGTTTACAAATCACACAAATCTGCGGTTTGAAAGAAGCAAATCTGCGGTTTCAAAGAAGCAGTATCTAATTGCATTTTCAATATCGAGCAAACAAAACGTTTTCGCACCGCTATTTTTTTCGTTCAAAAAACCAAAAATACCCCAAATAGCTGGCTATATTATCCTTTTTTTTTTTTTTTTTCTCTTTCAATAGTCACTCTTCACCAATTTCTCTCAGTAACCTCTACTTCATTGAATTTCGGCCGATATATCAATTCCTGGCGGTACTGAAAGAACATACCTTTTTACGTTTTAAACGATTTTTGCCGGATTCTGGCCGGTTAATGGATACCAGACCGGTACAAAATTACACACAAAATGCTTCTTTCCCTCCCCTCACGCCAGTCATACTCTCTGCCTCCCTTCATTTCTAACTCCTCTTTACACTAACGATGAAGTCATGCCATTTGGTGGAGAGCGGCGGCACCGGTAAATATCAGCAAGCTTCCTTGAGCAGGGGCTAAAGGTCTGAAGCTTTAAGAGAAAGAGAGAGTCTGAGGTGAAAGCTAGAGAGAGTTGTGATGCAGCTGAAAGAGTCTAGGAAAATAAAAAAATGTTTGATAGTGAAGTGAAGTGATAAGTTTAAATGTGTGAAGATGAGTGCTTCTTGGAAATTGCAATGACATGTAGGTTGTACTTGTAGGTCTTAGGCGTGTGATGTGGATTAGAGAAAGAAAAAGAAATTAATAAAGGTGGGAGGCAACTGGCAATTTTTATTCTTTTTTATTATCTTTTTTTGGTCTTTTACTTTTAAGTTTGATCAATTTTTTTTAATAAACTTATAAGCTTAACAAGTTTAATTGCTTAACAAATTAACTTTTACCAAATAATTTAAGTTATAAATATGTAAATAATATTTATTTATTTTTAAAATATATACAAATAATATATATATATATATATATATTTAAAATAGTGGTAAATTCGAAATGTTACACCAGTATTGATCGGTACCAAAATATATTATTCTGCTAGTCAAATCGATACAGCTTCCGGTATAAGATTGACTCCCTTGGTGATATCTGAGATTTGGGCTTAATAAGTTTGACATATTAGTTGGAATATAAACTTATAATTATAAAATTATTTAAAATTTATATGGATTTTGATGAATAACCAAAAATATATAAAAAATAGCTATAACCCGAAATGACATATCGAAATAGACCAGTACCGAAATATTCCGTTCCAATTGACAAACCGAAACGAGTTCTGAAATGGTATTCAAAACATTGCAGGTAATCATATTCTTCTTTCATTATTCTTTAATTTTTAGAAACTAGTTTGTAATTTGAGTTTGGTCTTTAACAAAAGGACTTATTCTGATTACAGAAGAATTAAAATAGCCTTAACAATATAGTTAAGTCCTTTTTCGGAATTTACACTCAAAACAGCTATTTTTAAAACAACTTATCCAAATGCTTAATTTGGCTTTAAAAATAGAAAATGCATATTTTTACATTTTTACCAAACGTTTATTTGTGGTTTTTAAAATTGTGTTTTCAAAACGCACGTTTTAAAAACACTAGTTTTTAAAATGCACATTTTGAAACAGCTTATCCAAACAGGCCCATAGACCATTTAATCTCAACTCAGGCCCTAGGCTTATAACACGCTTAAAACTAGACATGGCAAAACGGGCGGGTTGGGTCAGGTCAATTGGGTTGTGGGTAAAAACGGGTTACGGGTCAAAACGGGTCATTTTAAGCGGGTTAAAAATAGGTTAGGATTAATTGGGTTGCGGGTTGGGATAGGTTGAACTGTATTTTTTAGATGAATTTTTTAATTTTTAATTTTTAATTTTTATAAAGAAAACAACATGTATTTTCTATTTGGAAAGTTATGCAACAAATTACTTGATGTAAAATGCATTATTTTGAATTTATTACTTATATCAAGAATGAACTCAATTAAACTTATTAATACTTATGCAATAATTTTAAAATTATACAAATCCTAACATTGCTATCTAAAACAAAATAACACAAAGATAAGTAAAACAAATTCACAAGTTTTATTTTTACACTCCTTCTCAAAAAATGTTTTATTTCTACACAATATCAATATTCCAAAATATAAAACAAAATTATAAATGACTTATTGGATAACTCATTTGATAAAGATTAAAAATATATAAGAAATTTACAATCTTGAAAATTAATTTTATAATTTATTATCAATTATGGTTGACATTCTATTTCAATTTGAGATATACATTAAAGTTTTATTATTTATTTATACATGGTCTCTTTTATGAATATCATATCATTGTTAAGTAACACACTCTCGGAAATATCATAATTCATTTTGAAAAGTCATTTATTTTGGACATATATTGTTAAAAAATAGGTCTAAGTATTCATAATTTATGCTAATTTGATACTTTGGCTTCACTATTTTCACACTTCTGAATGTTTCTCACACATGTCTGCAATTTTAAATCTATTTTTTTTAACTCTATTGTAATCAGATTATCTTGGCATGTACTTTGCTGTCTGATATCTAAAAATCTTTACTCATTACAAAATACTCAACTATTTATCTTTCAATTAATTTGTTTGCAGTTATGTAAATGTATCAATTGTTTCCTTAAAAGTCACAATAAACAATTAAATCAATATTTTCTTAATTTTACTATTTTTTACCCAAAAATAAGTTTTAACAAAATGGTTCGGTTCGGGTCGGGTTGACCCGCAAAAACATAGGTCGGGTCACGGGTCAACCCATTTTTGCTTTGGGTAAAAAAAAGGGTTCGGGTCAAGTATTTTTCGGGTCGGGTCTAGTCAAAAAATTTCAACCCGTTTTGCTAGGTCTACTTAAAACTTCCTAAAAAAGAAAAGAAAAGAAAAGAAACCTCAATTCATAGTTGAATATGCCAAATTGAGCTTGAATTGAGAAGACTGGCCCCATCACTATTGGGCTACTTTGTGAGCTTTACACAGATTAGGACCAAAGGTCTCTCAACCTCTTTTAAGTAAACTTTATTGTTATTGAAAATACTTCATAATTATGGTATTGATTCTCTTGAAGACTTGAAGTGTTATAACTTATAACTTATAAGAGCATTATTATTGGTGGTGTTAAAAGGTATATTGCTATTTTTAGCACCACCCATCACAAAAGTGGAGCTGCAATGGTGGAGCTATAGCAAAAAAAATTGGCTTCTCAACTACAGTGCACAACAGTGCACGACCAAAGATGGTTGTGCACTGTAGCTCAAAGGTAAAAAAAAAAGAAAAAGAAAAAAAATTTATTTTATGTTATGTTCACACTAATGGTTAGAATATTTTAATTTTTTTTTCTTTCCTCTCTTTTCCCATTTCTACCTGTTGCTCCTCTCTCCCCTCAGTCCTCACACTCTTCATTTCTTCCCGTTGCAAGCTCCAATTCCTCCACTTGCCGCCGACCCAAGCCCTTACCCAGCACCAACCGATCTCTTCATTCTCCGCCCTTCTATCTCTGCTATCTCATTTTTCCTCTGCTTTGTCTCTCAATCTTTCTCTGTCTCAAGCACCAAGACCCATGATCACTAGTGTTGGGTTTTGATTTTGTCGTCGTGATTGACAAAATGACGTTGTCGCCGTGATTGGGTTTTATTGATGGATTCTATTTTTTATTTTGATGAATGGGTTTTGATTTTGTTGATAGTTGATGAATAGGTTTTATTGATGAATGGGGTTTGTTGATGGTTGATGAATGAGTTTTGCTGATGGTTGAATGGGTTTTGTTGATTCGTGGGTCATGCCGTGGTGGATCTCGCTTGAGTTTTTCTTTTGTGGTTGTGTGTTGATTTTCTTGGCTAGGTTGGCTTGGGTTGCCATGGGTTTTATTTTTGTGGTTGTGGGTTGATTTTCTTGGGTAGTTGTGGGCTTTGTGAAGTGGTGATTGACTGGTGGTGGCAGTTGTGATGGTTCTAGTATGTGTAGTGGATATATTATTTTATTGTATTGTTTATATTATTTTATTGTGTTGAAAGTTAAAATAAAACTGTTGATGTTGGATGTTTTATAAAGTGAGAAGGTAAAATGGGTAAAGTAATTTTTTGTGATGCCAAATAGCTAAATTTATGGCTCCACCAATGTGGATGCTCTAAGAGCATTCACAATAAGCATGTTAAAAGCTAAAAAGCTATTTTTTAGCATACCATTCCAAAAACACATACTACAACAAAGGTGCTATTGCTAAAAAATTTGGCATCTAAGTTACAGCAGATTGTCAAAGATGACAGTCTACTGTAGCTAAGTGTTATAAAAAATAATAATATTTTATTCGTCTTTGGTGTTCTGGGTTCGTGGGTTGTGGGTTATCTTAATCAAGTTGCAGGTTGTTGAGATTGGTGAGTTTTGTGGGTTGTGGGAGTGGGTGGTAGTGGTGGTGGGTTACGGTTGTAGCTGGCTGTGGTCTTTTTGCTGGGTGATTGTGATTAACGATGGTGTTGCTGGGTTGATCGTCGTTGTGGGTTGTTGAGTTTAATGGTGGGTTTGGGTGTTTTGTCGTGAGTTTAACTGTTTGTGAAATGGGTTTTACCTGTGGGTATGGTTGTTTTGTAGTTGTGGGTTTGGGTGTTTGGTTGTGTGTGTGACAATTTGCAGTTTTTTTTGTTGGAAAAAATGGTTTTGCATCTCATACAAAATCTATAGTGGAAGCAACACAAGGTTCTACTTCATTCATGAAAGATAACATGTAATCTTGAATTCTAGAACAAAGAAGAGAAAGCATACCTTGGTGTAGTCAAATTCAAAAACAAAACTTGAGAATACCTTCAATCTTCATCCCAATTTCACATGGTGCCCAAGATGAGTGGTCTCTCAATCAGTTCTTGTGTACATTGATTTTCCTTTGGAAAAGTGTATTTTCAAGATTCTGTAGAGAAAAACTATTTTCTCTTCTTTTTAATCATATGTACATTTGAATTGTCTTGACAGTTACTTTATTTAATTACTCTTATTAAATAAAACTAATTATTTAATTGGGTTAGCCTTTTGGGCAAACCCAATTGGGCTTGTGTGGCTTGGATGAGACCAAATGAACTAATAAGGCTCTAGTTCCAGTAGTCCTTAGACTTGTCTGTCAACTCTTGACAACCCCAAAGTTACCATTAATTATAAAGCAAGAACCACTATGGAAATATAATTGCACTCTAGGCTTTATTAATCAATTATATCCCAAGACTCTAATATAATATCATTCGACCCCTCTATGAAATATCCATAATGAACAAAGTCATAATAAACTGTCACTTTGTAAACAACTATTTTATTCTTTGAGTACCCGATTTAATTTTTTAGTTATTCATATTTATGAAATCTAATTTCAATAAATATGAACTTTAGTAACTCTTACTAAAGTGGCCGGCTCTAAATAACCAGTTTCCATTAAACTTATCTGAAGGGAATTTCATGTCTCTATAGAAAGAGATTATGGATTTTATCTTGAGAATATGTGTTTTCTCAACACTACGTGTGGTTACCCAACATACTTAGGTTTTAATCGTTGAACTAGATCTTATTCCTGATATATCAAAGTAACCTACATTTCATGATCAGGTTCACTATCCTTTCAGGAATAAGAGTCTATGTAATTAGAAGTCGTGAGATTAATTATTCATGTGACTGTCCAGTTCAATATGTCTTACACACTTAAGACATATCAATACATCAACTAGAAGTCTCCACTTCCATGATCAAGATATATAAATCATCTTAGTTGATGCGTTATAGTCTTCGCAGATGAAACACTCAATTTCATCATCGACTACAAACTATATTTTGAGTTTACAAGAAACTTGTGATTTATATCTTTTATAACTAAATTACATAAATCACATACAATGCATCTCAAGGACTATGATAATGTGTCATTAGTTCATTTATAAATAGTTTCATAAAATTAAACAATTTAATTATTTATAACATGCAAATAAATTGGATTTTAGGGCACAAACCCTAACATTTTTATGGTTGTAGAATGGCTTTGGTGGGTGTACATGGGAAGAAATTTTTTGTATTATATTAATATGTTGTATGCTAAAAATAAAACCTTTGATGTTTGATATAATGTAAAATGAAGTGTTAAAATAGATAATGTAGTGTTTTGAGATGTTAAATGCTAAAAATTTTGACTCCCTTGATGTGAATGCTCTAAGATTGTCCTTATGTTGTTGAATCCAGTTGGTGGACTGGCCTGTGTTTCAGTCGAGCCCAAATGGGTAAAGGATGAGTACGAACACCAAACTATTTCTCGTCAAAACTCCATTGCTAAAATGACAACTCCTTAGTGAAAAAGGAAAAGTCAGGAGTTAGGTCCGATACCTTAAACAAGATCACTTCTTAGCTCTGGAAACTTTATGTACTATCAGGGGGTGATGGAAATTTTATGCGTTATTACTTATCATACAATAGTTAAATTTCAGAAAGAGAGTAGGTAACAAGTTAGAGGGTTCCTAGTTCCCACGCATTCTGAAAAAAAGAAAGTTAAAGAGAGTTCTTAATTATTCTTAAAAAAAAAAAAAAAAAAGACCGAGGATGTGGTAAATTAAAGACTTTTAAAAAAAAAAAAATCGAATTAAAGACTATTTCAACATTATAGTTTTTAATTAGTTCAACTAAAATTTTTTGTTGTTGTTGAATATAGAATTTAGGGTTAGATAATCTCCTACACTAAAAACTAATTAATGTATTGATATAATAATAAAAAATAATAATAATTATTAAGAATAGACACTAAATGTTAAAACTATCTATCAAAAAGGAAACTATTTCACTAAAAATATATTTGTTCATACGGTTGTACTTGTACCCTAACATACATGCATATGGCTTATATTACAAGACAAATCACCCTCCCTGAACTGGTGGTGACTCTGGCATGGGCGCTATGGTTTAATCATAACGAGGTTCGGCATGGAGGAAGAAAGAAGAGTGCCGAGGCTTTGGTCCAGTGGTCTCGCCAAAATTTACAGGAGTATCAAGAAGCAAACTAGGTGGATTTCAATCCAGTGGTGCCTTCGGTTGTTGGGTGGTCTCCTCCTCCAACGGCGAGATATAAAGTTAACATCGACGGCACAGTCTTCGCGGCTCAAAAATCTGCCGGTGTGGGTGTGATGATCAGAGATTCCTATGGGCAAGTTATTGCTGTTCTAAGCAGGAAAATAAATGCTCCTTTGGGTGCCATAGAAGTGGAGGCTAAGGCGTTTGAAGTGGGTCTGGAGTTTGCGCGAGATGTGGGTGTCCAAGACTTCATCCTTGAAGGTGATTCTTCGGTGGTTTACAATGCACTTTATGGCTTCTCTACTCCACCATTCATGATAGCTTCTGTAGTATGGGGTATGTTGATGTCTTGTGGGCCTTTAGATATATAGAATTGAATTTTCCCATGTTAAAAGGTAGGGTAATAGACTTGCTCATTTGTTAGCAAAGCAAGCACTAGGCATTGTGGATTATTTGACTTGGATGAAAGAGACTCCTTGCTTTCTAGAGCAAGCTTTTCTTCAGGATGTATCTTTTCTCTGATTTTTCTTAATAAAAGTTTTAGTCTTCCCATCCAATATATATATATATATATATATATATATGTAACATTCTCAATATATATGTTGTTAACGTATATAATAGATTGTGGGTTTTAGACCCAGTTAGGTTACTTGTACTGCACACATATGCCTCATATATAAAGGCACCTATGTACATTCTTTCATTATGAAATACAATACTATTACATTCAGTATTTCTAACATGGTATCAGAGCCACTGCTCTGACATTTTCTTAGCAGTCTTGTCTTTATTGGTGTGACTCCATTCTTAACATCGCTTCCGCCGTCACAGCAGCCGCCGCAGCCTCTCGCCGTTGAACCTCCGACGTCTTCCAGCCGTCATCTTTGGGTTCTGGACCTGCAGCCGCCATTGTTGAGGAGTCTCGCGCTACAAAGACCACTGCCTGTTGCATCACCGCCGCAATATTGCTCCGATTACGTTTGTGAAGGTACCACAGAGATCGTCTTGCACCGATCTACACACTCGTGGAAGCCTCGAAGCCATCGGAGACTGCACGCGCCTTCACGCGCTGCTCAAAGGTTTTGCGTCGCAACGCACACGCCTCCCACGCGTCACTGCACAGCTGGGTTCCTCCTCACGCGCCGCACCTACAGTTCCACGCGCCGTGTCTGAGCTCTTACGTGCCACACGCGCGAAATCTGCTTTTCCACGTCAGCCCTAGTTGACGTCAGCGCCTTGTCATTTGCTGACGTCATCTGTTGACTTAAGCACCGTTGACTGTTGACTTCCAGAGTTGACTTTGACCAGGGTTGACTTTTGCAGTTCAGGTGCTCCTTACCCAGTTTTTCGCGTAGATTTCATTTTTGCAGTCCATTTTTGCATATTTTGCTTCTAAATGAAGAATAAGGACAGGTCTTCTTCTTATTGCAACAACTATCGCGGCCAATCCATCAAACGTTTTTGCAAATTTTGCAAACGTTTTGGCCACAATATTGAGACTTGCTACCGTCGTAACAAATCAGCTGTTTCAATTGTTGATGCTACTGTTGCTAGCGCTGAGCGTGACCAGCCAATGGCTCCCGTCTCTGCACAGTCTAAGTCTTCGGGATCCACTTTCTCCATTTCCAGAGATGACCTTATAAATATCATCGCCAATGTCATTCGTATGGTTGGTAATGCATCTTATTCCTCTTCTCTCTCAGTTTTATCTGGTATGTCTCCTACCTCTTGGCTTATGGATTCTGCTTGTTGCAATCACATGACACCTCACTCATCCTTATTTTTTGACCTTAAACCTGTACCGCACCCTCTTAATATTTACACAGCAAATGGTTCCACAATGTCTGGTCATAATATAGGTTCAGTTTCAACCTCCAACCTCTCGGTTCCTGGAGTCTTTAATGTTCCTGACCTTTCTTATAATTTATTTTCTGTGGGACAATTAGCTGAGTTGGGTTATCGCATTACCTTTGATTATTCTGGGTGTATTGTGCAGGATCCTAGGACGGGACAGGAGCTTGGGACTGGTCCCAGAGTTGGGCGTATGTTTCCCGTGGACAACCTTCGTCTTCCACTTGTTGCTCCTAATTCTGTTGCTGCAGCTACTACAGTTTCTTCCACTCCTTCCCTTGCACTTTGGCATGCTCGACTTGGTTATGCATCTTCTTCTCGGGTATAACAATTAGCTTCTAGAGGTTTGTTAGGTTCAGTGTCTACAGAAAACTTTGATTGTGTTTCATGTCAGTTAGGAAAATAACCAGCTTTGCCTTTCAATACTAGTGAATCAATATCCACTGATATCTTTGACCTTATTCATTCTGATGTTTGGGGGCCATCCTCTGTCTCTAGTATTGGTGGGTCTAGATATTTTGTTGTCTTTGTTGATGATTACTCTCGCTATAGCTGGATTTTTAATATGAAACATCATTCTGAATTATTGGAAGTATATTTTAATTTTGCAAAAATGGTTGAAACTCAGTTTTCTAGACGCATCAAAATTTTTCGATCTGATAATGCTCTTGAATATACTCAATATGCTTTCCAAGTTATTTTGCATTCCTATGGCACTGTTCATCAACTAACTTGTCCAGGTACCTCTCAGCAAAATGGTAGAGTCGAACGAAAACTTCGTCATATTCTTGACACTGTTCGTGCTCTCTTTCTCTCTGCCAAAGTTCCTGCTCCTTTTTAGGGTGAACTGCTCTTCATGCTGTTCATACTATTAATCGCATTCCAAGTCCTGTTATCCAAAATCAAACTCCATATAAGTGCCTTTTTGGGTCACCTCCAGACTATCACCACCTTTGCTCCTTCGGTTCTGCTTGTTTCGTTCTTCTTTAGCCACATGAACATAACAAACTTGAGTCTCGGTCAAGGCTTTGTTGTTTTCTTGGCTATGGCGAAACTCAAAAGGGGTTTAGGTGTTATGATCCTGTCTCTCATCGTCTTCGTATCTCCCGCAATGTTGTCTTTTGGGAACATCGCCTTTTTGTCGAGCTCTCTCATTTCAATGCTTCCTTGTCTTCCTCCTCTGTTTTAGATCTTTTTCCAGATGAGGCACATATTCCTTCTGTAGCTGCTCCTGATCCTCCTGTAGTTGCTCCTGATTCTGTTGCTATAGACTTCTCTGTCCAACCACCAGATATCACAGATCCCTTTCCTAGTTCACCCTTTAATGAACAGGTGGAAGATGAACAGGTTGAAGACGAGCTACCCAACCCCAATTCTGAGCTTGGGTCTCCTGCTCCTGCTCCACCTGAAGATCTTGCATAAGACATTCCACCTCGTCACTCAACTTGGGTAAGATCTATTCCTACACATTTACTCGACTATCATTGTTACACTGCTCTTGCTACACTACACGAGCCTCACACCTATCGTGAGGCTTCTAGTAACCCTTTATGGAAGATTGCAATGAAAGAGGAGCTTGATGCATTATTTAAAAACCATACTTGGGATTTGGTGACACTTCCTCCTGGGAAATCTATGGTTGGTTGTAAGTGGATCTACAAGATTAAGACTCGCTCTGATGGGTCCATTGAGCGCTACAAAGCTCGTCTTGTTGCAAAAGGTTTTACACAAGAGTATGGGATTGATTATGAAGAGACCTTTGCTCTGGTTGCTCGTATCTCATCTGTTCGTGCCCTCTTAGCTATTGCTGTTGCTAGTAAATGGGACCTTTTTCAGATGGATGTCAAAAATGCATTCCTAAATGGGATTTAAGTGAAGAAGTGGATATGCAACCTCCTCCTGGTCTCTCTGTTAATTCAAATAAGATTTGTCACCTTCGACGTGCACTTTATGGCCTTAAACAAGCTCCACGAACTTGGTTTGCCAAATTCAGCTCTACCATCTCTCGCTTAGGTTACATGGCCAGTCATTATGATTTTGCCTTATTTCTTTGTCGCATTGACAAAGGAACTATATTACTTCTCCTATATGTGGATGATATGATCATAACTGGTGATGACCTCAGTGGCATTCAAGAACTCAAGGCTTTTCTCAGTCAGCAGTTTGAAATGAAAGATCTTGGACATCTCAGCTACTTCTTGGGTCTTGAAATCACTCATTCTACAGATGGACTTTATATTACTCAAGCCAAGTATGCCTCTGAACTCTTGTCTCGAGCTGGACTCACTGATAGTAAGACTGTTGACACTCCAGTTGAGCTTAATGCGCATTTGACTCCCTCGGGGGGGAAACCATTGTCTAATCCCTCTCTTTACAGATGTTTGGTTGGCAGCTTAGTTTATCTCACTGTCACTTGTCCAGACATTTCCTATGCTGTTCACCAGGTGAGCCAGTATCTGTCTGCACCATAATCGACTCACTATACTGCAGTTCTGCGCATTCTTCGATACCTAAAGGGCACTCTCTTCCATGGTCTTTTCTACTCTGCTCAGTCTCCTCTTATTCTCCGTGCATTTTCTAATGCTAATTGGGCAGGAGATCCCATTGATCGCAGGTCCACTACTGGTTATTGCTTTCTTCTTGGTTCTTCTTTGATTTCTTGGCGAAGTAAGAAACAAACTCATGTGGCCCGCTCCAGTTTTGAAGCAAAATATCATGCCCTTGCTGATACCACATCTGAGCTCCTTTGGCTACGATGGCTTCTCAAAGACTTAGGTGTGTTTACATTCTCTGCTACTCCTCTTTACTGTGACAACCAGAGTGCTATTCATATTGCTCACAATAATGTTTTCCATGAACGGACTAAACACATCGAGATCGATTGTCATTTTATCCGTTTTCATCTTGTCCATGTTGCTCTCAAGCTGATCTCAGTCTCCTCTAAAGATCAACTTGCAGATATCTTCACCAAGTCACATCCTAAGGGATGCCTTCGTACTTTGGTTGACAACCTCAAGCTGGTCTCACATCCACCTTGAGATTGAGGAGGGCTGTTAACGTATATAATATATTGTGGGCTTTAGGCCTAGTTAGGTTACTTGTATAACACACATATGCCTCCTATATAAATGCACCTATGTACATTCTTTCATAATGAAATACAATACTATTACATTCAGTATTTCTAACATATGTAACACATTTTTAAAAAATTAGTTTACCATATTAACCAAAAATTAGAAGAATTATGATTAAAATATAACCGTACATATCAAAATTTTTTTTTTTGGTTATTTAGTAAACATTTCATCATTAAGGCATTCCTTCTCCATCCTTTAATTCTTTTCACTGGTTTATTTATGGCTAGCGCTAAAATAGGTAAAAAGGACGGTCTTTTACCATCGAGTCCAAATTTTTTGTCCTATTTTTTCTATATCACTCTATGCTCAATAAATAAAAACTTGACACATAGCTTTTTATTTAATTAAATTTTACTCTTTTGCATTTCTTATTTCAGTTGCTCAAAATAAAATATTAGAAAAACAAAACACCCAACACATCCCACTGCTGATCCTCCACCACCTAAGTTTGCCAGCGGCACTAACAAAAAATCACGGGCGACATCAACGCCGGCCATCCACCACCACCACCAACATTCATTTTGATTCCTATTCTCTTGTCTGATCTCCAAGTCTCTTAAGCTCTCAGCTCCTAGTTTATCATCTGGATCTGCAAATTCAAGCCACAAAGTGAAATGAGTCTCTCTGGAAGTTTGGCTTTTTATGGTTTGTTGGTTCAATGTAGACCTCTAGTCCACAACTTCAAGATACCACTTGAAGGTTTAGATTTTCAACAACTATGTTTTCTGAATGAGGCAGCAACGCCTACAGTACCAAATCTTGAGTTTCATTAAGGAATATCACCAGTATAAGGTATGTAAGAGCTTTAGGTACAAAATCCTTATATATATAAAAAAGGAGTATCTTCTCTCTATTATTTTTCACGTCGAATATGGTCTCTTTTATAGTGTGGCATAAATGGCACAGAACCCTAGTAGTTTAGGTGGTGTGCTTGGGCTAGAAATCTACAAACTATAATATGGTCTAAGATATTCGATCGGTTGATTGAATTAGGTGCTCAATGGGTCAAAACTTTCTGTCTCAATTGGTCCAATGATACCTTAATTAGTCGAAATTACAAAAAATTTCTAGGTGATGGGCTTGGGCTTCTTCTCTCTCTTATTTTGGTAAATTACAAATTACATTCCTAAAGTTTGGGGGTGATTGGATTTTACATCCTGAAATTTTAAATTTTAGATTTTACCTCTTGATATTTGGGGGTGTTTAGATTTTACACCATAACGTTTCAGAATCTGAATTTTAGCTCCTATATTTTAGTGGTGTTTGGATTTTACCCTTTAAAGTTTGAGAGTATTTGGATTTTACACCTTAAAATTTCATAATTTCGGGATGTAAAATCCAAACACTAACAAACTTTAGGGGGTAAAATCAAAATTCTAAAACGTTAGGGTGTAAAATCAAAATACTCCAAACTTCAACGGGTAAAATCCAAATTCTGAATTTTCAAGGTGTAAAATCCAATCACACCCAAACTTTAGGGGTGCAATTTGTAATTTACCCCTCTTATTTTTCATGTCCAATAGGGCCTCTTTTATTGTGTGGCATAAGTGGCACAGAACCCTATAGTAGTTTAGGTAGTGAGCTTGGGCTTGAAATCTGCAAACTAATATGATCTAAGATATTTGATCAGTCGATCAAATTAAGTGCTCGATGGGTCGAAACTTTCTATGTCAATTGTTCCTATAATATCTCAAATAGTTGAAATCAAGGAAGTCGATACCGTACCGGTACCGGCCGTACCGGTTGCATACCGGTATCGAAACATTAACGTTTCGTACCGGTTTAAATACCGGCCGTACCGGCCATGTACCGGTCATACCGGCCAATTTCGGGCAATACCGGCCAGTACCGGGCGTACCGGCCGATACAGAAAAAAGTTTTTTATTTTTTATTTTTTTTTTAAGTTTTGTAATTTTTGAATTTTTGTTAGGGTAGAATGGTAACTTATTTGCATTAACTTATTAGTATTATTTGTTTTCTTAGTATGCAATGGTAACTTTTAAGCTTTCTATTTTTTATATTGTGTGTTTTTTTTTTCTTTTAATTGATACTAAAGTCTAAAATTATGAATAATTAGTTTTGAATTGAGGAAATGTTTTATGGTAAACTTTTATATTTATTATAATATATATACACACACATACATATATATATTTATTTAAAAATATAAAAAATAGCGGTAAACCCGAAACGGTACACCGGTATTGACCGGTATCCGAAATATACCGTACCGCTGGGCAAACCGATACAGCCTCCGGTACGGTATTGACTCCCTTGGTTGAAATCATAGAAACTTTCTTATCTAATGCAGAACTTTGTGGCAGTCGTGTCTTCAAAAATAAACTTTTGGAGACACTTACGACACATGTTTTGTACACAAATTTCCAACATTAATAAAATCTAATACACCATTTAATAATGAGAAATATTCAAATATTAAAGAATAATTTAATACATAGAAATAAAACTTGTGTCTATTAAATGTTTACAACATATAAATAAAAAAGAAAACAATTAGTTCTTATACCTTTTAATTTTGGAAAATGTTAATGGATTATCTAATGACTAATGTTAGTGAACTTTTTAAGGAATATTTTTATGAGAAAAGAAAAAAAAGTCATTAATATTTTGATAACGTTTTCTATTTTTCATAAAGTGTTGTATAAAATTTTTTAGAAAATAGTTTATTAATAAATGTGATAAGGGTACATGTTAACTGAAGCTTTTAATTTTTTACTTCTTTTCAACTCTTTTTATTCAATGTTTGAGATTAAATAAAAAAAATGCATTTTTCAATTTTCAATCTCAACTATTGAGAGATATTGCATTTGAACTCAATCCCAATTTCATTGGTCCGGTTCTCAGAATAAAAAATGCAATTACGCAGTCATACGTGATGTGAGAGTTTCCAAATGGATGATTTTTTTAGACAACAAATGGATCAGTTCGATCTGTCCTATTAGGGTCCTAAAAAGATCCTCATGAATAGGATTTTAAACTCATGACCATAGCTTAGTCTTTTACGAATTGTGTTGATTTGGTATGATTCAAATGTTTTTCACATAAGAAATTATTGTAAAAAAAATGTATTATCTTTATTTTATTTTCAATATAAATAAGAGAATAAATAAAAAATACTCAAGAAATAAATGATAACAATACATAAAAGAAAGCATGTACCTTGAAATCTGTTTGGTGGAAAATTCCTCCAATAAACTACATAACGATTGATAAAATCATTTATGTGTATTTTAGTTCTATAAACTATTTAAAGTACTTACAAAAATAATTAAGCCTATAAATTTTTATGAATAATACATATTCTTTTAGCTAAAGAAAGATAAGTACATGATTGATATGAAGTCTTCCCTAAAAACAATTAATATTAAGCCTCATGACTGGGTTTGTGAGAAGACAATTGCGCAAAGAACATAGAAGAAATGAAAGGAAATTAGGAAAAAAAAAAAATGAAGAAGAAATAATAATAAAGAGTTAAGAGTTCAATTTTCACTCTTATAGGCTTGTATCACCAACAAAGTGATGAAGTAAAATTTTTCCTCTGCAGCATTTTCTTTTCTAATCATAGACCCACTCAAGAAATTTTATGGAAAATGAATTGAAAATAATGAAGAGAACTAATGAAGTGAGGTAAATAAGTAAAAAAAAAAATTGAAACAAGAGGGTAGAGTCTATAGATGAAAAGAAATAACAAAAAGCACAAAAGAAAATTTTTGTTATTAAAAAATGAGTCGACCCAATCAACTTGGGCTTACACGGTCAAACAACTTCACCCATACCCATATATTTTACTTTGAGTTTAGATGGGTGAATGGGAGTCCAAATCTTTTATTCCATTTTTTCTTCTCTACTTTATACTCCACTAATAAAAACTTGTCATATGTACACCCATTAAATTCAAATATAATTTTCAACATTTTCTTATTTTAGCTTCTAAAAATAAATAAATAAAAACCTAAACCACCCATCATCCACTAGCCACCACCTCTACTAGTCCACCTCCACTAACATTTGTTGATGTCATTAGTGGCCAATCATTACCTTCGGCTACCAGCCACTAGCAACACTAGCCACTAGAATTAAAACCTAAACCATCCCATCAGCTAGCACCAGAACCGATCCTCCACCACCCCCAACCTTAGCCAATGTCATCAATGTTCAACTACCACCTTTGGCCACTGGCCACCACAACTGGCCACCAACTAAGTTTCCATAAAAATGGAGAATCCATAACCAAAAAAGAAACTCACCATAAATCTTTCCATTTTTTCATTGCAAATCTCCAAGGAATTTTGTTCAGGCTATTGTGTTTGGGCTTGGCATAGTGGTTGCCAATGTGGAAGGTGGTGGTTGGCTATTGATGATGTTGGTGAAGGTTGGTGGTAGTGACAGCTAGTGGTTTAGGTTTTTTATTTATTTAGGAAACTAAAACAAGAAATAATGAAAATTAGACTTGAATTAAATGGGTGTACATATGAAAAGTTTTTATTAATTAGTAGAGTATAAAGTAGACCAAGAAAAATAGGATAGAAAATTTGAACTTGGTGAATGGATTTGAGCTCAATTTAGCAAAAGTACACATATTTTCCCTCATTATGTTTTTAATGGAAGGATAGAAAGGAGGCTTGATGGAATATAAATATTGTTGCTTCATATTAGGGTTTGTTATGTTAGAGAGAAAAATTATAATGCCGCATTTTGTATATTTTTTCCTAAAAATAATAAAATTCACTGTAACTACATAGACAGAAAAATTGTCCAACCACTTAATTTTTGTATCATGTAATTGTCTTTTTTTGAGCGAAAGGTAGAAGTATATATTGCAAATGGAATAAAGGTTACAGATGTGCACAAAACAAATGGCCGTGCTAGCAGTCAACTCGGCTTATTGTAGCCAGTCCGAGTATGCAGTAATACAACATCATAACTTCATAAAACAAGAGGGTGAAAAAAACTTAATAAAACCTATATCCCTTAAGGGAGTTGACACACACTCAAGTACTTGTGGATGCTCTGCAATGTCTCTGGTACTCCTGGAGCATGGTCATCGCTCCATTCAGGATATCGCTAGGCATGCTTTGCTTTTCTTCAAAGTGGAGCCGGTTTCTTGCGTTCCAGATGGACCACGACACTATCGCCCATACCTCCAGGTCCCTTTTCGGTAACTTTTCCTCCATTTGACGCGTAAGGGTGTAGAAATTCGGAACTTCGGAGTTACATTTCTGCAACTTTCCCCTTACCATAGCCCACACGTTTCTAGCTAATGGACATTCCCATAGAACATGGGCCACTGTTTCATCATGTTGTTGGCAGATAGTGCAGGTAGAGTCCACCATACTCTCCGTCGGCATAGATTCGCAGATGTTGGGAGTATATCGGAGCACGCTCGCCACATGAAATTTCGAACCTTAGGGGGTATAGGGAGTTTCCACATCTTGTTCCAGAAATTTTTATCATCTCTTGCAGTGGAGTGTTCAACGTTTTCTGGTTGATTGAGGCGGAGTGTGACCCAATAAGCTGTCCTCACCGAGAAACACCATTCTTATTCTCCTTCCAGCGAAGCTTGTCTCGATCACCCTCCTCACCAATCTTGATACTTTGGATATCCTCCATGGTGGATTGTAGGAATGTGGTGTGGAGTAATGGTCTGTGCACTGTGCCATTGTCTAGTGCGATGGTCAAGAAGGTCAGCCACAGTCATGTTTGAATTTGCATCAGGTCTGAACTGAGGTGGGTGGGTTAACCACATATGATCCGTAACTCTAATGCTCTTCCCATCACCCATTTTCCATGCCGTGCCTGTCCTGAACAATTCCCTAGCTTCCAACAAGCTACGCCACACAAAAGAGGGGTTGGACCCTAGTTCTTCCTCCATAAATGAGCTATAGGGAAATAGCGAGCCTTGTACACCCTGAAAAATAGAGAAGGCCCTCCTTGGATCAGCCTCCACACTTGCTTAGCTAACATGGCTAGGTTACAGGCATGGATGTCCCTAAAGCCCATTATTTTCCTTTTTGTTTTTCATCTCTCACTTATTCGGGAATTTATATTCCTAACACTAGAAAATACTGAGCACCATCAAATCTAATTTATTGTTTAATAGAATGAAAATCTTAGTAAATGACTCTTGAATGCATTGATGTGCAGTCGTTTGCTAATTCGGTGTGCGATCTGGTTAAACTAGTCTTAAGTTTTAACTTTTTTTTTAGCTAATCAGTTTTAAGTTTTAACTTATTCTCATTGTGTCATTGAGTATTTCCCAGGTCTAATTCTCACAAATCTTTGTTGGAATATGTCAATTTTGGTCATGATTTGGAGAATAACGAACCCAAAAACTTTAAGAAGCACTGGGCTCCCGTTATGGGCTTTAGCCTTTAGGGAGATTTGGACCAAAGGTCCTTCAACTTTTTAAGCAATATTGGGTCCGTTTGGATAGCGCTTATTGTTGTTGAAAGTTGATAAAAATTGATTGTTGCTGAAAACACTGTAGCAAAATAATTTTTAAATGTGTGAATAGTATTGTAGGACCCACTTTTAATATTTTTTAATACATGAACAGTGCGTGAACAGTGCACGCACTGTCATGCACAGTAAATTTTGTCCCCCCCAGTCAACAAGTGCGGCCAAAAAAAAAAAAAAAAAAAAAAGGAGCAAAACGCAACTTAACTTTGAGCAACAAACCCTCCTATCCAAACGCAGTCATTGGGTAATTTTCAAAGTGTAACTAAGGACAAAGTTTTTTTCAAACTAGTTTGGGTAGAAATTTTTTAAACTTCTCATATGTCCTTTTTTTTTTTTTGTGAATTTTGAAAATCTAACCGTTGAATTTCATGTTCCTTATATTCTTAACATGAATATCAAATTTTGTTCAAATTGGATATTATTTACTATTCGATTAATAAAATAATTTTTTATACACAATTTTAGATTACAAAAATTTGAAATTTTAACATTAGTTTGATGACATAAGAATTGATCTTTAATTTTCTTAAAATTTTGTAAGCATGAACAATATAATAAGAACATTTAATTTAACGATTAAATTTTTAAAATTTGCATTCAATAGAAAGATACATGAAAAGTTTGTAGAGTTTCTCTTCAAACTAGTTTGGAGGGAACCTTCAGCGGTTATAAAATTGTGTTCCTCTCTATGAGTTTCAAACCATTTTTGTTCTCAGGCTTAAAATGAGATTTTATTGTCAATTTATGCGGGTTGGTTTTGGCCCAACAGCAGCTCAAGCGGATCTGACCGAATCCAGGTGGGCCAATTGCATTCTGGATCGACCTCCATGCATGTAAAAATAAAGTACATGAGGATGTACAGTGATATGGTGTGATCACCGTTGTTTTGTTACATACAGTACGTAGTCCTTTGAATTTAATTTTGCAACCCAATCTTCGTAATCCCAAGAATTCCGAAAATATACATGTATACAGTATATAATTAAACACTGACTCTGACTTAATTAAACCATGATTAAACTTATAGCTTCTAATTATTCTGTGTGGAAGACGAGAATGGAGTGAAACCATTGTCTAAAACCGATGATGAATGGGATATTTTAAATAGGAAAGCCGTTGGACAATTTAGGCAATGGGTTGATTAGAGTGTTTTTCAGCATGTAGCCAAAGAAATTGACGCATATAACATTGGGGAAAAAATTAGAGATTCTGCATGATTGCAAGATCGCGCAAAACAAAGTCTTTATGATAAGAAAGCTTGTGAACTTGAAGTATAAGGATGGGCAAGGGGTTGCCAAGCACTTGAGTGACTTCCAAGAGGTGTTGAATGAATTTTCCAGTATAAAACTTGTGTAAGATGATGAGGTGCAAGAACTACTATTGTTGAGTTCATTACCAGATAGTTACAAAACTTTAGTTGTGTAAATTAGCAATTCAGCTCCTAATCGTTTGATAACCATGAGTAAGGTGACACATAGCTTTTTCAATGAAAATGCAAGAATGAAAGAACTGGGTGTATGTATTTCCTGGTCTAGTAAAGACTTCCAGTATAAAATAATGGGTTTACAACAATCTTCTTTTGAACAAATACTAGAGGCTACCAAAACATCAAGAACAAATCATTCTTGGTTCACAACAAATATTCATCACATAAAGGTGGACTAAAACAATAGCAAAAGAAAAATCCCACCAATTGAGTCAAATCATTTAAGCAAACAAAAAGAAATTTTAAGCACCACCACCAGTTAACACAAAGCTCTCTTACATAATTTGAGTGGTTAAAATAAAAAAAATTTATGGTTTAATTAGCTTAAGGGAACGTTCTTTTTTATTTATTGTTATTTATTATGTTTATTTGATCCTTTGGCCTTTAAAAAAAAATTAAAATAAAAGACCAACTTCCATATAGGTAATCAAAACTATTCTACTTCAACCACCTTGTTACATAATATCTTTTAAGAGAAATACTATTGATACTATAAATTTTACTACATTAAGTTACAAACTAATATATTACCAACTATAAAGAATCAGTTTAAATTTCATTTATGTGGTAATTTCTCTATAAAAAAAAAAAAATTTATGTGGTAGTTAAAGGTCATCCATTACATATAATGTCACATCGATTTATAAGTTTTAAATACTAAATCTTGTAGTATCTTTAACATTTTTCATCTTCCAAAAGTGCAATTAAATAGGCACAATCAGAATCTTTGTTTGGAAATCTATTTTGCAAAAACAAGTCAACGCAATACATAAAATGACAAATTAAGGCCAAAGCTGCAAACTTTACACCTGAAACAGTTCTTGCTAAAAGTTACAATATTTTTATCAACGAATAACAATAGATCATGAATTTATGAAGTAATAAGAAATTTAACTTTGTGCATGAAGGTTATTTATTCCAAAGCAGTACCTCGAATACAATACATTTATTATATTATAATAAGTGACAGATAGGAGCTTAGACAATATTCAAAGCTGGAAGTTGGATGTTATCACCATCGCTGCCAGCATCCTTTTGGCCCCCAGTAGCGCTGATGACATTCCTTTTACAATTGTGTAGTGTAAGGATGAATCCAACCATGACGATCACGAGCACAACTTTTCTTCCCTGATACAAAGAGGACATACTGAAACTATTACCAATTTTGCCGTAAAATTTTTATAAGCTTTCGTGACAATAAATATAACATAATTATTGTAACATTAATAACTTAATAAATAGTAATGTGTAGAGTATATGTATAATAAAATTTTGTAGTAATATATCCTAACATTGCCAATGTGGCAGATGACCTAGTTTTAGGAAAATATTATGTACTCTCGGAATACCATAAATGCGTACTTCCTCCTCACAAATGAATGATGGATCCCACTAATTAAATTCATGGTGGGACCCACCATTCATGTGAAAAAAGAGACTACATATTTATAGTACTCTAGAAGTACCAAATAATTTCCCTTAGTTCTAAGGGATTTGAGCCAACAAGATAACGGTCTTAGGTTCAAGTGTCCTCTCACTTGTAAGCGCATTGATGCCTGTTTTCTCCTTGGTTGTCGTAGGCGCATTGGGGTCACCCCATCCACTGCCCCTTTCTGTGTTTTTTTTTTTTTTTGAAAAAAAATAAAAACTAACAGAATCCTATTAAGAATGTCTACACAATAAAATGAAACTGCCAAAAACAAATAGATATTAATTGTTACCCGTTCGGGGGAGGAGTCGAAAAGGAAGAAGACAGAGCAGGAGGAACCGGAGTCAGAGGAAATGAAAATGAGTTGGGCATGTAACCCGCCATTACAGGGCACAAAATTATTACAAATAGAATTATTTGAGTTAGAGAGTAAGGCAGGGTGCGGTATTTATAAATATTTGACAGTGTGCTGTATTTTTATAACAAGACAGCTAGTGCTTAAAAAAAAATAAAAAGCAAGACGGCCAATCCTGTGATATTAACTCAAGTCAAACAAGCTACATTGTTGTAGGATGAGAAAATTTTCTATAGCTAGTCTTTTATTAAACCAAACAATGATTGGAGAATTTATATGGCTAACATCATCAAACCAAACCATGCGCAATCTATGAGTCAATAGGGTGTAAACGCTGTTGTTATGGAATTATATATTATGGAATTTACGTATTGGGATATTAGCATGTCAATTTGTTTAGCTCGACAATGCTAAATTATTCGTTCTTCTTAATTATTATTAATATCCAGTAAGATCATGCGAGTATTTAACAAATCACATAATTCTCATATGAATATTCTAAGAAGTTTTTTAGTGTATTCATACCTCATACTTATGTGCAAAATATTTTAAATCAATTTGAGAGTGATCTCAAATGTTACTTTCGAACCATTTGCCTTACAAATTCTACTTTATTTCCTTTCACAATGGAACCAAAAGAAAATGCCCACAATTGTATTTAATCTATTTTTCAAAATTATACTTGAAGTATTATCGAGAGTTTTGTATATATACAGATTCTTCAAAAAATACACACGCAAAGTTAAATTAATGAACATACAGCTATCACTAACATTTTATAACTAAATTAATTTTGCATTAAAACTAACTAATTTTTATAAAAAATTAGTTAAATGATGTAAATATTATCGTATTTATAAAAAGAAAATATACGGACAAATTTTTATGATTTCCTCTAGAAGAAATGATGTAAGCTTAGTTTGAACGTGCTATATGTTGACATAGTTTTTATGATTTCCTCTCTAGACATATGTATATATACATACGTTGTGCACATGCATAACAACATACAAATTATATCATATAATATGTAAGACTAATATGAAAAATAAAATGATACTCAATGTGAATATTACATATGTTTTAATGTTAACGGGCTATTGCGGTGGTTTCAAAAACTGCCGCTATGCATCACATATAGCGGTGCTTTTTTGAACCATCCATGTACATGAGATATATTGAGGCATACCATTAGACCACCGCAATAGATATAGTCTTTTGCGGCGCTCTATAGTGGCAGTATAAAAAACAGCCGCAATATATGTGTTTTAGCAGTATTTTTTTTAGTTATAGCGGTGGTATACTGAACTGCCACAATATATGCATTTTCGTAGCATGTTTTCTTAGTTATAGCAGTGGTTTTAGTGGTTGCTGCAATAGACATTTTAATTGCCCAAACCCATTTTTAGTCCAAATTTTTCCATCCTTTTTTTTTTCTCCTTTCCCTCGCCTAAACCTACTACTTTAGCACCCAACCTTTTCATTTATCATCGTTTGTCTCACTCTCAAAAAAAAAAAAGATAAAAAAAAAATAAATAAATAAACACACTCTTTTGACACTCTCAAAACCCAGTGATCGATCTTCCCACCACCGCCACGCATCCTCACCACCACACATCCTTACTGCCACGCATCCTCACTCTCAAAATCCAGCTTAGGTCTCTCTCAATTAACACTCAACGCCGCAGCTCACCAATTGAAGCCCCAAAAACAGCTATCGAGGCTTGGACGAAGCCAAATGCTTGGCATTTGCCATTGACAGTGCCGACAAAGCAAGCTACTCTTAAAATCCAACTCGAGTCTCTCTTTATTAGCACTCACCGCCGCCACTCACCGATTGAAGCCCCAAAAACAGCCGTCGAGGCTTGGATAAAGCCAAATGCTTGGCTTTTGCCATCTACAGCACTGATGAAGAAAGGTAAAAATTAGTTCTTTTTTTCCTTTTTTAATCTCAATGATATCGGATTTTCTTTTTTGGGTAATTAGTCTTAGTTTTTTTTGAATTTTATTTTTAAGAACTAGGTCTTAAGGAATTTTGCTAATAAATTGTAAATTAGTTTGTGTTAAGCTAAATTTACAGAGCTATGTAGGTGTTCTCATTTCTACTTGGAGTCTTGAATTTTCCCCTTCCTAAACACATCTTAATGTTTAGATATGGTTTGCATGCTTTTACTTCTTCTTTTTTAATTTTTTTTTTAATATATTACTTTATATTGGATATGCTTTGTTTAGCCTAGCTCTTGGTTGATGGAAATGGGTTAATCACCTATACTTGGACTAATCATATTAGTTTTGCTTCAAATTGATATAGCCGTAAAAAGCATGGTTTAGGGTTCTAAACAATTTGCATGGGTTGCTATAGCATCTTTCACAATACATCATGGTAAACTAAAATTTAATGACTGAAATTTAATAAATAATGCATAAATCTTAATATTAGGACAATAAAAAAAAAAAACAAAAAAGAGATTAACAACACAAAAAGGAAGTTTTCCCTTTATTTGACTCTTGACACAAGAAAAGATTCAACAAACACATCATTTTGAGTTCCACGAACAGCAGAAGGCAAATAATTATTTTGTAAGTAGTAGACATTGATTTATGAAAACAAAGGTGGGGCATGGAGTTAATTTGAGTTCCACGGATAGCAAAGATCATACTGTTTGGTATCGTAATTTAACTTACAAACACCATCAGGCCTAATCTTCCAAAAGCAGTTACTGCATTGAGGGTGATCTCTATCAAATAGGTAGATATCAAACCAATGGAAATTATTTGGCCATTGAAAATTACAATAATAATCGGAAGTGCCAAAAAAATTTGGTTTGAAGTTGAATTGATAGAAGCCATTTGGATACTGGATGAAATGAGACCCAAGATCGCTATGCCCAGATTTACAATGAACAGTAACATTCAAGCCCAAATCATTAAACAATTCTATATATACTCTGTTCCTTACGATAAGCCCTCCTTTAACCTTGTGAAAACTAGACAAAAACAAAAACAAAACAAGGAAAATTTGCAACAATACGATTCTATTGATTGAAATCATAGTGTACTCTTCAATGCTAGTTTTGTTCGGTAAATTGACATTTTACATGCCTATCATTTTATAGAACCAAATATTGTCCCACATTTAATGCTATAATCATCAAATTTGGCAACATTTTATTACCTAGTTATGTTTTGCAATAGGATGCCTGCGCTAGCTCAACATTCTTTGTTTTGACATCCATATCTTCAACAAAATGAATCATTTTTAGGAAAATGAATCATTTTCCAAAAATCATTATCTAGAAAACTATGTTATTTTCCTTGGTTTGGTAATGAGTTGGAAAACTATATCTTAACTTCCCTTGTTTAGTTTTGTGTGAGATACAATTTTCTTTATTTAGCTTCGCGTGAGATAGAGTTGTTTTCCAAAAACTTATTAGCGGAAAACAACTATATCTCATGTCAAGCTAAATAAGGGAAGCTAAGAAATAGTATTCTTTCAACTCATTTTTTTATTTTTTATTTTTTATTTTTATATACTACAACACACAAGAAAATGCGAAAACTATCTTCACATATGTTTTTCCAAAGAAAATAAACAGAAAATTGGATTTGTATATTGCATAAAAATTGGGATTTGGATGAAATATTTCAGGATATTTTTAGGGCATTTGTAGTAGGAGATAGTTTGATTGTGATTGCTTATTCTGGTAATTTTAAAAGCATGAGATAAAAGGTTGATTTCATTTCATCAAAGTAGAGTTAAAATTGCAGCCTTAAGCTAGAATTATTCCATTGAACAAGCAAAAGGAAAAAGGACTAGTGTCATGCTAGTAAACTCCATGAATATACCAGCACAATAGCATGGTGACACAACATCAGGGAACGTCTTGGCTTGTTGTTCTTTAACCAAGGAGGGGTACTTTCTTGTAAAGCAATGCCCCAATTTCTCTTTCTAGTTTAAAGAAACCTTGACGAATAAAGGAAATATAGACTTAAAATCCACCATAAAATTAAGAAATTCTAATAGAAGTATTTTATTTCAATTTTCTAAAAATCAATTAAGATAAATAAATATTTATAGAAGTCATTTATGGTATTAGAAAAGCTTCATTAAAATTGAAAATTTTAAAAATATCATCAAATTTCATACAATAACATAAAACACCAAATGACCTAAATAAGATAATTGAATTTAGACGTGAAAATAAGGATAATTTTTTTTAAAGGGACTGCATGTGGAATTTTGTTTTGCTGTTCTTGAAGGGGAATTTTGAAACCAATTGGGTCCATGATATATTCATTTATTTTTATGTTCACTACAAGAAAAACGGGCTATTGCGGGGCTTTTTTGAACCGCCCTTATACATGAGATATACTGCGGCACACCATTAGATGGCCACAATAGATATAGTCTTTTGCGGTGCTCTATAGCAGCGGTATAAAAAAAAAGCTACAATATATGTGTTTTAGCGGCATTTCTTTTAGTTATAGCGGTGGTATATTGAACCGCCATAATATATGCCTTTTTGTAGCATGTTTTCTTGGTTATAGCGGTGGTTTTAGTGATTGCTGCAATAGATCTTTTAATTGCCCAAACCCCTTTTTGGTCCAATTTTTTCCCTCTGTTTTTTTTTCTCTCTCTCTCTCTCTCTCTCTATAATATATGCATTTTTGTAGCATGTTTTCTTGGTTATAGTGGTGGTTTTAGTGATTGCTGCAATAGATCTTTTAATTGCCCAAACCCCTTTTTGGTCCAATTTTTTCCCTCTGTTTCTCTCTCTCTCTCTCTCACACACACACACACACACACACACACACACACACACACACACACACACACACACACCTAAACCTATCACTTTAGTGCCCAACCTTTTCATTTATCATCTGTTGGTCTCCCTCTCAAAAAAAAAAAAATTAATAAATAAATAAATAAACACTCTATCTCTCACTCTCAAAATCTCTCGACACTCTCAAAACCCAGTGATTAATCTTCCCACCACCGCCACACATCCTCACCACCACACATCCTCACTGTCACGCATCCTCACTCTCAAAATCCAGCTTGGCTCTCTCTCAATTAACACTTACCACCGTAGCTCACCGACTAAAGCCCCAAAAACAGTCGTCGAGGCCTGGACGAGGCCAAATGTTTGGCTTTTGCCATTGACAATGCCGAAGAAGCAAGGTAAAAATTAGTTCTTTTTTTCTTTTTTAATCTCAATGATATCGGATTTTCTTTTTTGGGTAATTAGTCTTAGGTTTTTTTTAGTTGTATTGCTAATACTCAAACTGGGTCTTAAGGAATTTTGCTAATAAATTGTAAATTTGTTTGTGTTATGCTCAATTTACAGAGCTATATAGGTGTTCTCATTTTTGCCCAGAGTCTCGAGTTTTCCCTTCCTAAACACATCTTAGTGTTTAGCTATGGTTTTCATGCTTTTACCTTTTTTCTATATTGCTTTATATTTGATATGCTTTGTTTAGCCTAGCTCTTGGTTGATGGAAATGGGTTAATCACTTATGCTTGGACTAATCGTATTAGTTTTGCTTAGAAGTGATATAGCCGTAAAAAGCATGGTTTAGGTTCTAAACAATTTGCATGGGTTGCTATAGCATCTTTTACAATACATCATGGTAAACTAAAATTTAGCGATTGAAATTTAATAAATAATGCATAAATCTTAATATTAGGATAATAAAAAAAAAAAGAAAAAAAGAAAAGAGATTAACAATACAAAAAGGAAGTTTTCCCTTTATTTGACTTTTGACACAAGAAAAGATTCAACAAACACATCATTTTGAATGTTGCTTCTCATAACAACGAAGGAAACGTGCTTCAAGAAAAAGAAAAAGAAAAAAACCAACAAAACAGAAGGCAAATAATTATATAGTGAGTAAGTAGTAGACATTGATTTATGAAAACAAAGGTGGGGCATGGAGTTAATTTGAGTTCCATGGATAGCAAAGATCATACTGTTTGGTCTCGTAATTTAACTTACAAACACCATCAGGCCTAATCTTCCAAAAGCAGTTACTGCATTGAGGGTGATTTCTATCAAATAGGTAGATATCAAACCAATGGAAATTATTTGGCCATTGAAAATTACAATAGTAATCGGAAGTGCCGAAAGCATTTGGTTTAAAGTTGAATTGATAGAAGCCATTTGGATACTGGATGAAATGAGACCCAAGATCGCTATGCCCAGATTTACAATGAACGGTAACATTCAAGCCCAAATCATTAAACAGTTCTACATATACTCATTTCCTTTCGAAAAGCCCTCCCTTAACCTTGTGAAAACTAGACAATAACAAAGCAAGAAAAATTTGCAATAACACAATTCTGTTGATTGAAATCATAGTGTACTCTTCAATGCTAGTTTTGTTGGGTAAATTGACATTTTACATGCCTCTCATTTTATAGAACCAAATATTATCCCACATTCAATGGTATAATCATCAAATTTGGCAACATTATATTACCTAGTTACGTTTTGTAGTAGGATGTCTGCCCTAGTTTAACATTCTTTGTCTCGACATCCACATTTTCAACAAAATGAATCATTTTCTAGAAAATGAATCATTTTCCAAAAATCATTTTCTAGAAAACTATGTAATTTTCCTTGGTTTGGTACTGAGTTGGAAAACTATATCTCAACTTTCCTTATTTAGTATTGTGTGAGATAAAATTTTCCTTAATTTTCTTCGCGTGAGATAGAGTTGTTTTCCAAAAACTTATTAGCAGAAAACAACTATATCTCATGTCAAGCTAAATAAGAGAAGTTAAGAAATAGTCTTCTTTTAATTCTTTTTTTTTTTTTTTTAATACTACAACACACAGGAAAATGCAAAAACTATCTCCACATACATTTTCCAAAGAAAACAAACAGAAAATTGGATTTGTATACTGCATAAGAATTGGGATTTGGATGAAATATTTCGGGATATGTTTAGGGCATTTGTAGTAGGAGATAGTTTGATTGTGATTGCTTATTCTGGTAATTTTAAAGCACGAGATAAAAGGTTGATTTCATTTCATCTAACAAGAGTTAAAATTGCAGCCTTAAGTTAGAATTATGCCATTGAACATGCAAATGGAAAATAACCAGTGTCATGCTAGTAAACTCCATGAATATACCAGCACAATAGCATGATGACACGACATCAAAGAACGTCCTAACTCGTTGTTCTATAACCAAGGGGGGGTACTTTCTTGTAAAGCAATGCCCCAATTTCTCTTTTAAAGAAACCTTGATGAATAAAGGAAATATAGACTTGAAATCCATCATAAATTTAAGAAATTCTAATAGAAGTATTTTATTTCAATTTTCTAAAAATCAATTAAGAAATATAAATATTTATAGAAGTCATTTATGGTATTAGAAAGCTTCATTAAAATTGAAAATTTTAAAAATACCATCAAATTTCATACAATAACATAAAACACCAAATTACTTAAATAAGATAATTGAATTTAGGCATGAAAATAAGGATAAATTTTTTTAAAGGGATTGCACGTGGAATTTTGTTTTGCAGTTCTTGAAGTGCAACTTTGAAACCAATTGGGTCCATGATATATTTATTTATTTTTATTGTTCACTATAAAAAACGGGCCATTGCGGCGGTTTCAAAAACTGGCGCTATAGGTCACATATCGCGGCACTTTTTTAAACCGCCCCTGTACATGAGATATATTGCAGCGTACCTTTAGACATCCACAATAGATATAGTCTTTTGCGGTGCTCTATTGTAGCGGAAAAAAAACAACCACAATATATGTGTTTTAGCGGCATTTCTTTTAGTTATAGCGGCGGTATATCGAACCGCCACAATATATGCCTTTTTGCAGCATGTTTTCTTAGTTATAGCCACAGTTTTAGAGACCGTAGCAATAGACCTTTTAATTGCTCAAACCCATTTTTGGTCCAATTTTTCCCCTCTGTTTTTTTTTTTTTTTTCCTTTTCTCTCCTAAACCTAACACTTTAGTGTCTAACCTTTTCATTTATCATCCGTTTGTCTCCCTTTTAGAAAAATAAATAAACAAACAAACACACTCTCTTTCACTCTCAAAGTCTCTCGTGACTCTCAAAACCTAGTGATCGATCTTCCCACCGCTGCCACACATCCTCACCACCACGCATCCTCACTGCCACGCATCCTCACTCTCAAAATCCAGCTTGGGCCCCAATAGCACTCACTGCCGTCGCTTATCGATTAAAGCTCCAAAAACAGTCGTCGATGCTTGGACAAAGCCAAATGCTTGGCTTTTGCCATCGATAGTGCCGATGAAGCGAGGTACTCTCAAAATCCAACTCGGGTCTCTGTCTATTAGTACTCACCGCCACCGTTCATTGATTGAAGCCCCAAAAACTGTCGTTGAGGCTTGGACGTGGCCAAATTCTTGGCTTTTGCCATTGACAATGTCAATGAAGCGAGGTAAAAGTTAGTTCTTTTTTTATTTTTTAATCTCAATGATGTCAGATTTTTTTTTTTTTTTTTGGGTAATTAGTCTTATTTTTTATGAATTGTATTGCTAATACTCGAACTTGGTCTTAAGGAATTTTGCTAATAAATTGTAAGTTTGTTTGTGTTAAGCTAAATTTATAGAGCTATGTAGGTGTTCTCTATTTTATTTTTCAAAAGATTAAGAAATAAAAATAAAAATTAGCAATAGTAGAAAATAATATAAATGATCATTTCTTTTAGGATATAAAATTGGATTAGTCAACTTTTGTTTATTTCCTTGCATTTTCTGAACAACCAACACCAAAACCTATTGAGAACACAACCTAGCAAACACCAAAACCCATTGAAACCAAAACTAAGCTATCAACAGACCCACCCCACGACTCACCACCTAACTAACCATCACCACCACTTCCACAACCATGACTCACCACTAGACCTAATAGATCATCACCACCATAGAGGGATGAGGTAGAAAGATAGGGACCCATCGAGAGAGAGACCCACTAAAAGAAAGACATTGATTTGAGCAAAAGAGAGAGTGAAGCACTGATCTTTGAGTGAGAGACATCGATCTGAGTGAGAGAGAGAGAGACCCACCGGTTTGAGAGAGAGAAATCAGTCTGAGAGAGGAGGAGTTTAAGACATTTGGATTTGATTTTGAGCAAAATTGAGAGATAGAGAGCGGATTGATGAGCAATGAGAGATGAGCAAAGATGGCAGTGCTCGGTCATGGAGTTAGAGAGAGATTTGATAGTTTTGGAAAAGAGAGAGAGAGAGAGAGAGAGAGAGGAAGGATTGACAATGTCATAGAAGAATTGGGGAACCAGTTTGAGAAGGAGGTTTTGGGGTTGAAGTTTTTCTTTTGAGTGTGTGATTGTGTGAGAAAATGCTTGATAAAATGTTATTTTGATTAATTGTTATTGATCTAAGAATATAATTTATATTTTGGGAAGAACACAAAGAACATAAACATGTTCTTCCAAAAAATTAATAACAATGAAAGGAATAAAAAAATTAAGTTAATTATCTTATTTTATTTTTTAAAAAAAAATTAGAGATTCAATTTTTTTTTTAATTTTATGTGATTTATTATTTATTTAGATGCTGACTTGAAATTTTTAATATGCTAAATACGTTTTTTTAATATTTTTTAATAATCATGTCAGCATTTAGTGAGCAAACAGTGCACTCTGTTTGCCATGTAAGCAATTTCTGTTAGTGAGATGACGGTAAGAACCAAAATGGAACACATTTTTTCATTTTAGGAACTAAAAATGGTAAAATAAAAAAGTAGGGACCAAAATAGAAATGACTCCAAAATATAGGAACAAAAAGTACATTTATGCTCTTTTTTTATTTTTTATTTTTATCCTTCCCACACGAAATTTCCCATGCCTAGCTATGTTTTTTTTCGCTCTTTCCCCCCAGATGTTTTTTTCCCTTCCCCAAAATTTCCCCAAAATTTTGTTCCCACTTACACCTTTCATTTTCTCACACAAAAGGGCCTAGAAGCCGCAGGGCATCTCCCTGGCAAAGGGCTTGACTGTGATGGAGGTGTGCTTATTAATTTATGTCTTCACATGTTTCATATGTTGATGTTGCTCCTATAGTTTATTTTACTTTTCTTTTTGCTAATATTTCCCTCAAGGTTTTCTAACATTGCTACCAATGAAGGGGTGGCACAATCAACCGGGGACCAAGCTTCATGAAGCAGAGGTCAATAGTTTGAATTTCCTCTTCTCCCTCCCTTTGGGGCCAGAACTTACTTATCAAAAAGAATTTATAAAAAAAAAAAATGTTATTTAACACTCCTATACATGTCTACCGCTCTCCCCCAATTACATTGGTCTCATACTTTGGTTTAATCAATAAGTACCTCAAGTTTAAAAGATTTTTAATCCCACCCTATGACATCTTAGGTCTTATAAGAAGAGAATATAATATTAGGACCTTGATATAATATTTCACAAGTGTTCCAACAAGTACATGTTACTTGTTTGCTAAAACGTTTTATAGAGGATACCTAAAATAAAGTGCTTATGCCATATTTGCTATGGGAAATGGAAGCAGTTTCTTCTGTAGTGGTATTGATATTGTAGGACTTTGTGACCTAGGTTTGGGGATCCAATGAATATAATTATACAACACCTAGACACTCACACAAATCCAACATGCATGCTTAAGCAGTGTTATGGGCCACACTCCCGTTAATTTAGTTATTCTTGTTTTGCCCAGCAATGTGAAGCAACATTTATAACTTTTTAATAAGTGCCTTTTTGCTAGTTACCTGTAGAGCATGAGTTTAGTTGGATTTTTTGTAAAATAATCCTGTTGTGGTACATATACAATTATAGATATCCATTTCAATAGTGCTTTTTCTAGAGCTTGCTTTGTGTGATGTATCCCGTCATATACGTAAATGTTGCTTTGGGTTCAATAATCTTTTTCTTTTTTAGATTCTCAGTCTCAACCCTCAACTGTGTGACATGGTTGATAAAAATCCTCAATTAAGAGAAATGATGCAAAATCCAAATCTTCTACGTCAATTAACTAACCCTGAGACAATGCAGGTATGACTTTGTAGACATGGTCTCAATTTATGTGTGGAGAAAATAACTTACATGCTTGAGTGCATGTTCATTTGAACTAGCTGATATTGACATTTTGTTTCAAGTCTTGTCTAGGTGGGAAAAAATCTAACATTTTACTTTTATAACATGATTTGGCCAGTGAGAATATTGTGGTTGATTGAATTTAGTGATCATGCTTGTAACATTTTTTCAAGAAATTTAATTGTCATTCACACATGCTTAATTGTTCTTCGGCTCCTTGGTGAGCAACAACACAACTTGATGGTAAAGGATCTGATTGATGTCCATACTTTCCGATGGGATAGGGAAAAAATACATGACCTCTTTGCACATCGGACACGTATGGAAATTTTGTCTATCCCGTTGCAAAGTAATCCGACTCGGGATGTACTGGTTTGGAGGGAAAACAAATCCCACTCTTTCTCGGTAAAGTCAGCTTATCAAGTTGCCATCAGGTTGCAGGAACAAAATCGGGTTGAACACTCCACAGCTGGAAGAAAATTTGGAAGCTGAAGGTGCCCTCAAAGGTCCGCAATTTCATTTGGCGAGCCTGCTCAAATATACTGCCTACCGGGGAGAGCCTACATCGGAGAAGGGTGAATGGATAAGCTATCAGATTTTAGTGCCGAAGATGAAATGGAGTACCCAAGCAGCGATACCCCTTCAGCCATGGACTTTTGTTTTAGCCGTTTTTAGGCTTGTATTTGATACTTGTATTAGAGGTCTAACTCTTCCCCTGTTTCGGATGTGCTTGAACAGGGCTTATACGCTTTACTTGTATATCGTTTCTTGAAATCAATAATATTTCTATCTTTTACCTCAAAAAAATAAAAAAATAAAAAATAAAAAATAAAAAATCTGGCCACCAAATTCTTTCTTTCCTATTATTGTTAATAATATATTGTTTTAGTTTGTCATATAATTATTTAAGAATGAGGCTTAATGAAAGGGCCTTTATATGTAAAAGAATTTTATTTTCAGTATGGCACCGTCAAAATAGAGCACCAAATAATGGAAATAATAAGGAAGCAGGTGAAATCACCAATTGAAAGTGTTGGTTACGACTTACTAGCATTGCTCCTGTATAATCAAGGAAGTTGGCTACATATGAGGAATTTCTACCTCAATTTTCAACATAGAGTTAGAGATTGTTTGTGTATCTAGGAAAGTAGCTTCTGCCTAGTGTTTCTGAATTGTTAATCTTCTTGAGAGGATTTTGAACCTTAGTTTTAGCATGTCTCAAGCTCTGTCTGTATTTGTTTAGCCTTCATTTTTTTTTTTTTTGTTGTTGTTGTTGTTGTTGCTGGTTTCAACTTGTCTCTCAAATTCTCAATAGAAATTCAATTCTTCTTGAATATAAAAAGTAAGAATAAATATTAAAAAGGAAGAATTGAATCTTACGAAATTTGAAAATAAGCGTTTTGAATAAATTTTTTTTGGGATTAAATATATTCCATATCAACAACGTTGTTCCATATCTTCCAAAAGTGTAGCTAGATCCGCACAATCATAATCTCTGTTTGGCAATCCGTTTCACTAAAACAAGTCAACGCAATATAATATGACAATTAAGTGATTAACTAAAGGCCAAAACTGCAAACAGCAAACCTCGCACCTAAAACAGTTTCATGCTAAAATCTATATTTTAACTAACCAATAAAAGCATATCATGAAATTCTAAAGTAATATGAAATTTAACCTTGTGCATGAAGGTTACAATTTTGTATTTTTGACAAGGCACAGACAATATTTATTATTTAGAGCTGAAAGTTGGATGTTAACTTAGTCATTGTTGCCTATTGGCCATTAACACTATCTTTTTATTAGAAATATGTGCCCAAAGGATTAAATTTACAATATAATAATAATTTAAGATTTTGAAATAATCGGTAATTTAACACCTTTTAGCCCAAAGTAGTGTTGATGGATTTTACTTTTATAATTGTGTAGCGTAAGAACAAGGGCCAAAATGGCCCATTGCCATTAATTTTGGAAAAATTTGGCCCAAAAACACTGTTTCGGAAATAATTAGGGAAGTACCATCTTTTTAAGTACTCGAGTTTGGTGAACTCGAGTACTATGTTTTCTGACTTCCACCGTGGCACGCTGACATGGCAGGTGAGTAAAAAATTTCAAACAGTACTCGAGCTTCCTGAGCTCGAGTACTGTTCAATGAGGTACCCGAGTTCAGTAAACTCGGGTATTGATCTGTATAGCAATTGGATTTAAAAAATTCAAAACAGTACTCGAGCTTGCGAAGCTCGAGTACCGTTTAAACTCATTTCTAAAACCTATAGCCATTTTCATTTCTCACTCACTTCTCACTCTCAAACCAGAACGCCCAAACCCTCTCCCTCTCCTTCACACATTCACACAAAGCCCAAACCCTCACACCGGCGGCGGCAGAAAACCCGTTGAAGCGGAAGAGTCTCGTCGGCGGCAGAAGACTCTCTTCTGCTTGGGAAGCTCGAACGGCAAGTGGATTTCTCTCGTCGGCGAACTCGTGGGAACTCTACGGCAGCAGTGAGAGACTCTCTCGTCGGCGGCAACGGCAACAGTCTCGAACGAGTACTCGAACTCTACGGCAGAAGACTCTCACTCCCCGTCACACCCAAACTTAAAAACCCCAAACCCTCACTCCATCGGCGGCGGAAGACGCTCGTCGGCGACCTCTCACTCAGCTCTCTCACTGTCTCGCACTAAGGTAAGTTCTCTCTTAAAATATTGTTTAATTTAGTATAAAGTACTTCTAATGATTAAAATTAGATAAATAATATGTCAAATATTAAATTTTAGGTAATCCAACCCTTTCAACCAAACTTATGGTTAAATAAACAAAATAGATTTGAAACGAGTTTGGTTTTGCAAACATAAATGTCTTTGAGTTTTGGATGAAATTCCTAAAATTTTGTAGAATTTTACATCTAAAATATTTAGAGGGTTTGAGTTTGGAATGGCAATTCTTTTTTCCAAATGCCATTCCTAATTTTAAATATATAAATATCTTGGAAAAAAAGAATATTTGACATGCCTTCAATAGATAAATACTTGTAAATAAAATGTATTTTGTGGTGCATTTGGAACAAGGGAGTTGATTTCATACTGAAGGCCATTTCAGTTGGGCCATGACAATGAGATATTTTTGTTTCGATTGATTTTGATGTACCTTTTTGGGTTTATTGCTATTTATATATTTCTAAGAGCGCGCGCACACACACACATATTTCTGTTTATTTATGTAAGTATGAATTTATTAATTTTTATGTTTATTAACCTAAAATTTAAAATCCTTGTATTTTATAAGCCTAAGTATTAATCTAAGTACGTTAACCAATATGATGGCTTGAATAACATGTTTTTTTTTTTTTTTTTTAATTTAAAAAATATTAAAAATTATGTATTTTTTTGTACCTACCGAAACACCCAAAATATGGCTGATGCAAGCCAGTACGACCCAATATTTTTTTGGTACATTTTAAAAGATTATTGTTATCAGCTTAATGGCCGGTATGATATATTTTCTTAGTACGGCCGGTACCAATACGACATTGACTTCCATGGTTTAGAATGGAGGGGGATGGAGGGAGAGAAAATGAGAGGAAAGGAAAAGATGGTTGGAATATACTAAAATTTAGTATCTTCCATTCTCCCTCATTCCAAACATAGGGTTAGTGAAATTATTGAATTAATAATTTTAATATGGATAAGCAGAAGTATAAGGATAGACAAGATTGTAATGAAGAAATTCACTTAAAAATATAGGTGACCCTTTTGATAAAAAGATGAAGAAGAGTTACTTGAGATATTTTGATTAAGAGTTGAGTGATTAATGCA
Source organism: Quercus aquifolioides (assembly GCA_019022515.1). Lineage (NCBI taxonomy): Eukaryota > Viridiplantae > Streptophyta > Magnoliopsida > Fagales > Fagaceae > Quercus > Quercus aquifolioides. Next base: position 1,379,628 of record CM032328.1, read on the forward strand.
CGAATCAAAAAAGAATTGATTTTAGATAGTATAGAATGACAAAAAAAAAAAAAAAACCTTGTAGTTCACCCTTATTAATCTATTGAAAATCCATAATTGATTCTAAAGTTTTGGGATTCTAATCCAATCAAATATTCAATTCATTTGAGGTATTAAAATTTTCCCACACTTAAATCCCTTATGTCATTGTTAGGAGTTGTGTTATGGTATTGGTGTGGGCCACTTAAGAGTTTAAATGCATGCCTGAGGCACACATATAAAGTTTTGTCCCACTGTCATAGTACATTTGCTAGCAATTTAAATAATGATCAATCTTGGGACATGATAATCAATGAACAAGGTTTTCTTTCTTTCTTTCTTTGTTTTGATTGAATTATTGTATAGACAAAGTTGAATGAAAATTTCCATTATCTAGGTCATAACTAAGGCTGATACGGAATTGATAAATGTGAGAGCTGTGGTAAGTAGTGGTGGGTGAGGGAAGATAGGTAGTTGTAATTGCAGTTTAGAGATTTTAGGTGTGAGGGCTCAATCCACATTCTTAACCATAAGTTTTTGAAGTATTTATACTTAATCAATAATCATGATTGATTGATTGTAGTCATATTTTTAATATCACCTAATGACTATTCTATAATTGTACTCTTTAAGTTAAGTGGTTCATCGGGCTGTTAAGTTGCAAAAGAATCTGAGAGACTGATTTTATAATATTGATCCTCAGTCACAACTTTGGTCAGTTAGAATATTATTTTCAAACAAAGATTAGAAAATTTTGCTTACTACCGACAACATAAAATATGCAACTTCAAAATTAGTAAAGCTAGTCTTTGTATTTTCAAACAAAATATGCTTTGTATTTGACCTAATGGGCCATTAATCACCTTTAATTTATGCCAGATATGGACCCACCTAGAGCGGGACCCTCTATATGGGATGTCTTGATGAGGCAGGATGCGCATCGTTCAAGTTTGCTTTGGGATGCTCCTTTGGCAGGCGAGGTATGCACTTGTCCAAAATCGTTGTCAATATATGTAGTAGAAAGATTTTTGGCATTTAAGTTTGAAGCGTAATTATTTTGTGCTTAGTGAATGCTATTATTAATACTAAGTTGCTTTGTTTGCAGGAAGTGCCAGGTGTACTGACTTGCCGTCACCGAGACAAAGGTTTGCTTGAAGGTCTGTTTGAAGGTGGGTTAGACCCACGTATCGCTGCTCATATCACGGATGCAGGATTAGATGGACTGCTTCGGGTTCCAAATATAGACATTGACCATAGCTTGATCACGGCTTTGGTGGAGAGATGGCGGCCGGAGACCCACTCATTCCACTTGCCCCTCGGTGAGATGACCATCACGCTGCAAGACATAGAGGTTATAATGGGGGTTCCTGTAGATGGGTTGCCGGTGGTGGGATATACCCATATGTTTGATTGGGGTGACCTATGTGCCAACATGCTAGGGCATAGGCCGCCGAGAGGTCTTCTTGGAGTTACAGCGACTAAGAACACTGGAGTGATGGAAGGGCCAAGGATAAAAGCCAAGTGGCTTGAGGATCGGTTTAGGGACCCTCTCCCGGCTGATGCCAGTGAGCAGCTTGTGCAGCAGTATGTTCGGTTTTACATACTGGAGATGTTGGCTGGTATATTGTTTATGGACAAGTCTGGCGAACGACATTCAATTATGTATTTGCAATTTTTCAATCCAATTAGCAATGGAAAGAGATATAGTTGGGGTAGTGCAGCATTAAGTTGGTTATATAGACACCTCTGTAAGGCATCAGAGAAGGAAGCCAAGCAGATTGGCGGTGTCGTGCTATTGGTGCAGTTGTGGGCATGGGAGAGGTTTCCATACATATGTCCTGTGATGAGGCATCCACACCAGGCACTGCCCCCAGGTCCACTTGCTATCAGATATGTAGGATCTTAGATAGTTACCGTTTTACATTTTTGTATTATCTTTTTCGCATGGGAATTATGTAAGTAACTAATATGAAGGTTATGTCTGTGTTGTTTGGTAGATGGAAAGGGGCTAAGATAACAACTGAACGTCCAATGCACGTCCTACGCGCCTATCGTTTGTCGCTCACTTCGCTACGGCCAAATCAGGTATTGTGCCTTACAAGTGGGAATCGCTTTGGCAATTTTAAGGTCGTACTTACAAGTGGGAATGAATAAACATTTTTTATTTCAGAGTTAAAAATTGTTGCCCTGTATTGTTCACATCCGTTACACATTTTTCTAATTATATTGTTAATATGGTTGTTTACATCTGTTGGATCATTGCAGATTGTCTGGGAGCCATACAGAAATTATTTGGGTTCCCTGCCCGCATATTTTACGGCAAGCCAACGCATATGGAGGTCTATCATGCCGCTCATACATTTTTGGGTGGTTGAAGGCCATCACCCAGAACGTGTTCTCCAACAGTTTGGGATGAAGCAAGACGTACTGATCAATGTCGATACTTCAACTGAACTTCACAAGATAACACTTCAAGGCAAGCACGAAAAAAACTGGGTTGTTGAACATAGAACACATATTGCTAAATGGGCGGCGCATGCCACAATTGCCGAAGCACCGGCCTTTCATGGGGAGATGAGCTACAATGACGATTATATGGTGTGGTTTCGTCCTCGCACTGTTCGCCATATTACGAGAGAGACCTCGTACTGGGACACTTTGGTAAGTTTTCAAACACTGTTCCGTTATAAATGTACCTCGCTTCGCATAGTTTAGTTCAACCTACTAACACTATTCTTGTATACTTGTGACAGGTTGAATCATAGTTGAGGATTATGGAGAAGTGCGAACCAGGGTCTGAGATCTACAACGACTGTATTAATGCCTTGAGAGCTGTTGAAGAGCTCGGTCGATTGACATTGGACGATGCACGCACTGCGGGCAACACAAGTGAACCGGCTGTAGGGCGTGGTCGGCAAGCAGGTAGACGTCAACGACAAGGAGGCCGTCAATCTAGTCAGACACCCGTACCTGGTCGACGTCAGACACCCGTACCCACATCTGGTCGGCGTCAGACACCCGTGCCCACATCTAGTCGGCGTCAGACACCCGTGCCCACATCTGGTCGGCGTCAGACACCTGTGCCCACATCTACTCGGCGTCACACACCCGTGCATGACCACACCATGGAGGAAGCAAGTGAGACAGCAGATGAGATGTGTTTGTACATTGGTTATGACATGGGCTCCATGACGCATGATGATGCGGGTCCATCCCATACGTTTGCCCATGGGGACACATCTCGGTCCCCATCCATGAGGGGCGATGATACCTGCCCACCCACATTCCCTACTACATCTCCATTGCCCACCGGCACTGCCCCCGCAGATGTACATGGTAGAGATGAGATGAGATTCATGCCCACCCCTGGGCGACCCACCCCTGGTGCTGTCCCCCCTGAGTTTGTGCATACCGAGTTCATCCAGACACAGATACCTGCCCCCCCACCAGAGGCTTCACACATTCAGGATCGGCCGCGAAGGCCGCAACGGACACAGACACATCCTCCTGATTGTGGGACTGGACATGGTACGATACTTCAATTCAATACTGATTACATATACATCTCTTTATAGTTAAATGATTCGCATATTAGTATTTGCTTGTGTTCTTTTCAGGCAAGGTGAGACCAGTCAAGGAACCAGTGAGGAGAAGAAAACAGGGATGATTTCCGATGGGCAAGAATAAGAAATAGTTCCTTGTCAAAAAAGGCTGATGTGAATGGATTGAAACTGGCTGAAGATTCAGGTTTGTGAGTTGTTTCTAAGTGCTTAAAGGATAACCTAAACATTTCCTTGTCATTTTGGATAAAGATAGATTAGTTATACTTTACAATTGGTTTCTTACACAGAGGCAAAAGGAGGAACTCCATAAAAGAATAATTCAATTACAAAAGCAACTGGATGCAAAACAAGCATTGGAATTGGAAATTGAGAGATTGAGAGGGTCATTAAATGTCATGAAGCACATGGGAGACGATGGAGATGTGGAAATTCTGGAAAAAGTGGATACAATACTCAAACAGTTGCGAGATAAAGGAGAACTTGAAGATTTAGAAGCTTTGAACCAAACATTAATAGTGAAGGAGCGCAAGAGCAATGATGAGCTGCAAGAAGCTCGAAAAGAATTAGTTAATGTAAGTGTTTTGCCTCTTCAATGATGAGCAGCAAGAAGCTCAAAAATTGCATATGTTTTTATCATAAGTTAATACAAAGATGCTGTAATCATATACAGCATCTTTGTCCTTTCCTATATGATTTTTCATCCCCAAAGTTTTGAACAAATCATCAGATAATTTGGGATTTAGAATAACATGTCCTCCGGTGTATGGTAGTGCTCTTTTGTAGTCTTTGCACTTTGTCTTTTAGATGGTTCCCTAAAAGAGAACGAGCCAGGGCTGTTGGACTTGCAATGGCTGGTTTTCAGCTTGGAAGTGCTATAGGACTCAAACTTTCTCCAATCTTCATGTCACAAGGTGGAATATTTGGACCGTTTGTGATTTTTGGATTATCTGGATTTCTGTGGGTTTTGGTATGGTTATCTGCAACATCAAGTACTCCTGAACGAAACCCTCAGATATCAAAATATGAATTGGAGTACATATTGGACAAGGGGCAGAAATCTTTTCCAACGGAGAATAAAACTAAGACAACAAAAGTGATCCCTCCTTTCAGGCGCTTGCTTTCTAAACTGCCAACATGGTCCCTAATTGTTGCAAATGCCATGCATAGCTGGGTAATGCATTCATATCTTGCACTAGTGTCATATTTTCTAATTAGTGTCATCGACATCACGCCCTGTAACAATTACGTTTTTCATGAATTTTTCTAACTTGAAATTTGACTTCCTTAAACACACCTTGGAGGGCTTTAATTTTCACATGATCCTCATAACATGTTTATTTCATGAAGAACATAATATATTGCCATGTTACATCTTTCCGGATAGATTTCTCACTTTAGAGAAAATCATGTTCATTTTGTATGAAGAACAAAGTGCCATTACAGCATTTACAGTTTTCAGATGACAAATTTCTCAGGCTATACTGGAACCTTTCTATTTTAATCCTCTCTCTGAAATATTTTTCTTTGCTGCTGTGTGCTATCTCCTTAATTTAGTGCTGCTCATTTTCTTATGCAGGTATGATTATAATTTTAAAATGGACTTGCTTTCTCTCCGGTTTACTTTGTGCTGCAAAAATATAATTATGCAAAGTAAATGTATGTGTCATGTAATCATTTGTTCATAGTTGATGATGGCTAACTTGCTTCTTGCCTCTGCAATATAGCAGTTAGGCACTCAAATCCCATCTACAACCTCTTCTGCTGGTATTAATGCCAGGACACCTCCCAAAAAGCCTTCTATTGGCCAGAAGAAACCACTCGAAGCACATGGTTCATCACCACCTCTGCCAAGGTGTATAACTTTTTCTGTTGTACTACAACTTGAGGATGATTATCAATGGTTTCAATGTGATTTTGTTCATTTTCCACATTAACATTGTGTCAAACTCTTTCTTTATGTAAAATTTATCTGATATCCTACAGTAAAAAGCAAAAAGTATCTGGGGCCTTTTCAGATCAAAGCATTGAACAACTAAATGATGTCACTGCTGTCAGTGGAGTTAATCTTAGGGTATGTTATTCTCCCATTTTAGTTCTGCCTATTGCAAAGTATAAGCTAATTAAGTTAAACAATTGACACGTAAAGTAGACAAGCTCAAAACTCTCTGTCATTCTGCTCTTAAATAGGAAGAGGAAGAACAGCTATTTTCTGGGCCCAAGGAGGACAGTCGAGCTTCAGAAGCATCTCGAAGAGTTGTGCAAGAAGAAGAAGAAAGGCTGATTTTGCAGAAAGCTCCTCTCCAAAAAAAGCTGGCTGAGATCAGTTAATACATTAGTTGATACCTCTTTATAAAAGTGTTCTAATTGTACTTCCATTCACTTTGTGCATGTCAACAAAAATAATAGAGCTTGATATATGATGCATGTTTGTGTTTGTCTGTCTGGCAGTGGCCAAAAGTGGTTTGAAGTGTATAAGCACCGATGTGGAGCGATGCTTGTCACTGGTGAGATACTAGCTATTTGGTCCTTTTTCTTTATCAAAGCTTACAAGTTACATGTTTTCTTATGCAATGCAACTAAACCTTCAGTGCGTGGAGGAAAGAATGCGCGGACTAATAAGTAATCTAATCAGACTGTCAAAACAGGTCAGGTTTTTTCCTCTTTTTTTATTCTCACTTGAATTATCGGTGATTAAATGGTTCTGAATTTTAGTGGATCATTGTAGCGGGTTGATATTGAGAAACCAAGACACCGAACTGTTGTCACCTCAGATGTTCAACAACAAATCATGACAATGAATAGGAAAGCTAGGGAGGAATGGGAAAAAAAACAGGCTGAAGCAGAGAAGCTGCGGAGACTTAATGATGTGAGTGCCCCTGCACTTTATGAGATGACAAACTGAATTCTTAAAGTGGGTTGTTTGCATTGACATGTTATTTCTTTCTTATAACTTCTGATCCTAATTTATGTTGTCTGTGTTTGAATGCATCATTATTTTTCTAATCTATCTAACCTTGCTCATTAGTAGTTTGTATCAACTTGGCTTCTTTATGCTTCTAAGTTATTTATTAACTCTGTCTGTGGCTTATCAGCAGCCAGTGAAATAAGCAATTTTTTTTCATTAATGGAATCTTCTACTATAAGTAATAGAAGAAGGATTTTTATTCACTAAGGATATTTAGATGAGTTGGGGAGAGTTATATACACCTTTATGATTGCTTCTAGAACTTGCTTTGACCCAAATGCATTCTTTCAGTAACCTGACTTTGTAATGTTACTCAGGCCATGCTTTGACTGCATTGGTTCACATCTCAATGCACTGAAGAAATTGATGTAGGAAGATAGATGTACATACATGTACCTATTATGTGAAATTTTTTGAACTTAGTCTGTGTGGAGATTGGAGAAGTGTACCATAATGACAAATATAGATATCCTTAAAAAAAACCACATCGCATGACCAAGGGCTCTCAGGAAACATAGTTCCTATTACATTTTTAAGGAAATGGTTTCAATTAGTAAAGCTTATAAAACCTATTTGAACTATAATTGACTGAAATCTATAATTTGAGAAGAGTTGCCACTTTTTCCATTTGGATGATGCTGGTATCTTATATATTATTTGTCATTACTGATGAATGCAGGAGACATTTGCTTCAATGATAGCAGCTTATGGAAAGCGGAACAAGGTTCCACAGGTTAGTACTAAGTTGAATATGTGTGGGCAAACACACGCCCATTTGATCGTTTTGGATAAAAGTCTTGGAGATTCTGGTTTCAACTGTCCATATTTGTAGGTATATGCGGATTTTTTTTGGGTCACTTTATTGAACAATTTTTATTACCAGGAAAACACCCCAAATGCAGCAGCAGAGAAGGTGAAGGCGGGCATGCTTGGGGGTGTTGAAGCTGCGCTTGGTTTACCAAAAGAATCACTTCAGAAACCATTCTATACCCGTGTTCAGTTATGGTAAGGCACCACTCTGTATTATCACTAGTGAGTACATTATATTTTTTCATTGGAATCATCACAACCAACTTGTTTTTCAGGAATGGTTTGCCTTTGGGATTTATCCATTGGAAATTTTCATTTTGGTTCTTTATAATGAATGCTTGAAGAAAATTTTGTTTTCTTTTATTTAAAAACTAAAAGTGGGATAAAGTTTTTTGTAATGACTGGGAGTTTGTCCTATCTTCTGGAGTATCACAGGGGTGCAGCTCTTCCAACTAATACACCTGGCATCCCCTGCATCTTTGATCCTCGGGGAAGAGCCGGTATATGTGGTGATTGGTTACTTGGTTCAAGTTTAGAATCAGCAGCCCTTGATAATGCCGATGATATGCATTGTCTGTGTAGCTAAATCAATTTTTCTATTCCTTCCTGTTGCTAGATTTTTAAAATTTTGGTGGTTTTATTATCTGATGTTGCCATGAAGCAGGCTAGTTGCAAAGACAACACAGTTAGAGGGTGAGAAGATGCAGAAAGAGACTGAAGTGCAGAAACTTATGGAAGAGAATGTGAGGTTAAGTGCTCTTCTTGACAAGAAAGAGGCTCAGCTTTTGGCCATGAATGAACAGTGCAAGGTAATGGCATTGAGTGCTTCGAATATCTAATTTGGTAGGCTGCTCTTGTTCGACTGCCTGTTGGCTTGCCGTGCAAGGTGGTTTGATTCTTACCCTCCTGCTGACCTACCATGGAGTCTGCAAATCAGCAGCACTGGATCAGAGCTCTTTCTGGGATCCTTTCTTCCATATTTAACTTTGTGAAAAGCCCTGTGAGCTTAGCATCCAGTGCTCTTTTCTTTTATTAGTTGGTGCTGCACACTGTTGTTAAATTGAACCCAGAAAGTAATTTTAATTGGAAAGAAAACTTGGTATTGTGTTCATCAAGTAGCCAAGATGTGCTAAAATTAATGATGTAAATGGTTGTGATTGCAGTTTGTACTTTCAATGTTTGCATTGAGATTTCATCAGTTCTTTGTTTCACAGTTTATGATACTCTTGATCAAGCTGCCACCTTCAAAGCTATTGACAAATAACAGTTTCAGGGTTTTATCTTGATATTTTGGCCAGTATTAGTATAAAAAATTATTGATCAGCTTAAGTCCACGTTGACCCTAGCATCTCAAAGGGAAAATTTAGTATTTCTGCTTAAATATAAGGAGAATCTTTTTGGTTTTGGGTTATGACACACATTATTGCTAAGGATTGAGGACTAATGCCATTGACTTGCTAATGTGATTTGTTAAAATCAACGGGGAATTGGATGTTAATGCCATTATTGCTCATTGTATGTTAGGAAATTTGTCAAAATCAACGGGGAATTAATTTTTTTTAAATAAAAAAATTGACATTTCTGTTAGATTTAACTGAAACCCTTGCAACAGTAGGCAAAATAGTCATATCCGATTTAAGATACCGTAAAATACCTATTCCTTGGGGTGCCATTACCCCTGGTTCTTACACAAAAAGCATTAACTTCTTTACTTTTTAATTTTTCACTGTTTTACCTTTTAAAACTTATTTTATTAAATGATGAAGATTTAAAGTTGCTTCTTAAACTATTAATCTCAGTTATTGAAAACAATTGCACCATTTGCACGTAATAATATTGCACATAATCTTAATCCGTCATATATATCCAATAGTTAAGGGGAACACTACCCAATTTTAAAGTTTATAAATATTACAATAACACCATAATTAAGGGAAAGTGCAATTAGTGTAAACATTAAAAGTTTAAATAGAAGCAAATAAATTTAAATTGTGTTTTCATTTCAGTCTAGTGTATTATATATAGGGAAGAAATAAATTAATCAAATATTTTGTGACCAAGATAAAGCTTGTCTGGCGTGCACACACCAAAAAATAAAAACCCAAAATTAAATGACAAAGTCTTACTAGTGCCATGACAACAATTCACAACATTTTAATAATACTTTTGTTTTTAGTTGTGGTGGTCTAATATTTTATTATTTTACATTAACCTATGAGAGACTAACACCACAACTATTATAAAAAAGAGTTTGAGATATATATATTTTTAATAAATTAGGATTTAGAATAGGTACTCTTAACTCAAACCTATCTTTTTCCAATCTTAAGTAAGTGCACAAAAATTGACCAAATTGGATTGAGTGGACCAAATGGACCGAATAGGACCAAAATAGACTGAAATGGTCCGAATAGACAGAATGGGATCTAATGGAATGCAATTAACCAAAAATGGACCAAATTAGATCAAATGGACCGAACTGAACCTAATAGGATCGAATGGGACCGAATGGACCAAAACGGACAGAATTGGACTGAAATGGATCTAAGTGGACCAAATAGACTAAAGTGGACCAAAATAGACTGAATAGGATCAAAATGGACCAAATAAGATTGAATATACTAAAGTGGACTAAATGAAATGAAATACTATGCAGGTGTGACTTAACAAGGGCATATCAACCATAAAATGCTACAAATTTTTGCGTGTGACCCAAAAAAATTTGTAAGGCAGATTGGTACCCGAGTATGACAAACTCGGGTACCAATCTGCCTTACAAATTTTTTTAAAAACACTGAGCCAACGAACACTGAGAGAACTGTGAAATGTGGCCATTTTTAACAAGGTACTCGAGTCCTTGAAACTCAAGTACCTACTCCCACAATTATTACCCACCTACTCACATACGAACGAACTGGCTCCAGCGGTACGAGTAAATGCTACTTAATGGTACTCGAGTTCCTTGAGCTCGAGTACCATTTAACCATATACCAACCCATCCGCATGAAGACATTTTCAGTAGAAAGCTGTTGAGAAACTCCATGTGCGAGTCAGCCATCAGCATAAGCTTGACTGTTTGGTCACCATCTACAAGTCCTTGAGCGGTGTTCGTGTCTCCATCAATCAATGTGCTATCCATTCCACCGGTGAGTCAATTCTTTTGTGACCAGTACATAGATGTATTTGTTAAATGCTTAGTTTTTAAATTTTTTTGCATGCGTTAAAAGACCTCAGTGAGTTTTTAGATTGTGTTTGTATGAGATTTTTATGCATGACTTTCCCCAAATGAGTTTTGCACAAGTTAACTGTGTGCAACTGCTACTACATACATGGTTCTATATATATATAGTGGAAATTTAACTGTGTAATGGAAAGGAACTATTATTTTACACTAAGTAATGCCACATACACAAAGGTTTTTACAACATTTTTACAAGTTATTGATATGGAAAATTGTTTGTACAACATTTTTACAGACATTAATAATTTGTAAAATTGTTTGTTGCTTTAGCATTTTCCTTTGGGACTTGCAACATTGATAACAATTCTAAATTTCTAACTAATTTAAACTGATGGACTTGCTTCATATATATATATATATATATATATATATATATATATATATATATATTATAATATGTTAGTTTGGTTTAAAATTCTTCAAATTGCTGAATAGTAGTTGGTTTATAAAAAGTTTTCTAGGTTGTTGAGTAATATAGTTGGTTTAAAACTCTTCAATCAGTAGTCATTTAAAACTCTCATTTCACATAATAAATAAATAAATAAAAAGTGAAGTGGAATATTGTGAGGCTAACAATGTTTATGTAACAAAATATTAAAAAGACAATTAATAGGCAAACGTCTTCTATTATTATAGGTTATATAGATATTAGGCTTTGTGGATGGCTTTGTTAACATAAAAATTCATATAATTCAAGTTGCATTACAAACCTTGCCCTTCTAAAAATTGTAAAGGAGTTGTAAATAAAACCCAAATATAAAAAATTAATTTATATTTTGCAATCTAAACAGAGAACGACTTTGAAACAAAAAATAAGTGAAATAATATAGGAGTTATAATAAATAATATTTAATTTTAATTTAAATAGAAAAAAAAAACTGAATAAAATTTATGGCCTTAGTACTTTTGAAAGGAAACTTTTTTTTTTTTGGGGTGGTATTTTAGTCTCTTCAATTGAGACTTTTTCTTCTTTATTTAAGTTTATTTGTTATCATTGTTTTTTTTTTTTTTTTAATTTGAACTTTAAAAAATATTGATAAAGTAAAAAAAAGAAGATATGAAGATATATATATATATATATATATATAACTATTTATAGATTATGACAACTTTTAATATTGTTAATAACAGGTCGGTGATGGATTTTCACTTTTTCTATGTGTATTACGATGGAGAGACGTATTATCATGACGTAAATGGGTTGTCATATCAAGGCTCAAACTAAAAGCAAAAATGTGTTAAGGTGAAGCGTGGGATAGGCCTTATGAATTTGAAACGAAGAATATTGAAGGCGATGGGGTTAGACCAATGTAGGCATAACATTTCCATCGTGTATCGAGCACCTCAACTGGTTGTAGGCACCTAGGTTGTCTACAAGTCACTACAGTTATCGTGTGGCGCCAAAGTGAAAATGATGTGGGAAGTTGTTGAACAAATGGTGGTGAAAGGATTTGTTGCTTCAGAGCTCTATGTCACTGTTGAGCCCACCATAGTAGAGGCTGGAGAGGGTTCACAACATACTGTTTTGGATGGAACTACAAATGAGCACATCGAGTCAATACCACTATAGTCTTATCAAGGGTGTGCAGAGAACACAGGAGATGGGTATGGCAATGAACCATGGCAGACATTTCCTGGTGTGAACTCAACTAAGGAGGAGGCAGGGCGCCATGAAGTGCATGAAGGAGAGCATTTATCTCATGATGAGCTGCATGGGGGCACATTCGAAAATGAAGATGATTACGGAGATGCTGATGATGCAACCCATATTGATGTTACTAGGGATGAGTCCGAGGAGTTCCTAGATACCATGGGTGAACATGAGGATGTTGATCATCTCGAAGACGTGGTTGTAGAAGAGAATAGAGACACATGCCCAGGTCCTGATCCTACACCAGAATGGTTCACTAAAAACACTTGGGATAATATGTTTGATCCATCACCGGTTATGCAAGCGGAAGTATCAAGCTGGACGCCTGGGGAGTAGCCACTGAAAGGGATGGTATTCAGCAATAAATTGGCAGTAAAATTTATGTTGACTTGGTACGCATTGCGAGAGAATTTTAGCTTCAAGACTGAGCATTCAGACTTAGAGAGGCTTATAGTGAGTTGTGAGGATGATTCCTGTCCATGGTCAGTCCGTGCGACTTGTTGCAAGGGAGACAATGTCTGGAAGATCGCAAAATGCAAGGGCCCCCACACGTGCGACAAAATTCAGAATGCTCACGATGGTCGGATGATTGATTCGGTGTTCCTAGCATACGTACTTGAGCGCTATATACGAGAAGACCCTGCATATAAGATAAAGAACTTATGCCACGTTGTTTTGGCAGACTTAAAACACGAAGTATCTCAGTACAAGGTATTATGTAATTTGCATTCTTTTTTCAATACAATGTAGAGACATGCAGACCAGTCTAGTATAACCAAGATACTTTTTCCCAAAACCCATGAATACTTTATATTATGAAAATTGAAATTGAAAAAGAAAAAGAAAAAAAGGAATAAGAAGGAAGAAATATTATATTCATCTTATAGCCTTACAAGTCTTCATTTGTTTTCTTCAACTATAATGATTTAACTTGTATTCATTTCTAACGTAATCATTATGGTTCACATACAAGGTATGGGATGCCAAACAAAAGGCTGTTGCAGCTATATACGGAGATTTTAAGGAGTCTTATGCAGAGTTGCCGCGTTTTTTGGCAGGACTTACGGATGCAAGTCCGGGTACACAGTATAACTTACTACTGGACGATAATTATGAACGGGGAACCTGTACATTCAAGTCTGTATTTTGGGCATTTCGTCCATGTATTGTTGGGTTCAAGAAGTGTAGGCCTGTGATTAGCATTGATGCAACCCACCTCTATGGAAAATATAAAGGGAAATTGATGATTGCAATGGCGACAAATGCTAATAATAAGATTTATCCACTAGCCTTTGCCGTTGTCGAGAGCGAGAGCACAGAGACTTGGGGTTGGTTCTTGGCTTGTATAAGAACGTATGTTACCGACCGAAGAGACCTGTGTGTCATATCTGACAGACACCCTGGGATACAAGCTATCTTCAGAGACACTAATCGAGACGTCTCCCTGCGACCTCCCATGACAGAACATCGTTACTGCCTTCATCATCTATGCAGTAATGTTAACACTAGATGGAAAAATGAAACTTTAAAGAATCTAGTATGGAGGGCAGCAAGTGCTACCCAAGAGCAAAAGTTCAATGCCACTTTCGATTCAATTGAGAATGTCAACCGGGATGCGCACCGATATCTGAAGGAGGTGCCCAAAGAGAAATGGGCTCTAACTTTTGACAACGGTTACCGTTATGGGGCGATGACTACAAACATGTCCGAGTGCTTCAATGGTGTTCTAAAGGGTGCTCGTAGCCTGCCTATTACGGTAATGGTGAAATACACATGGTTCAAACTAAATGCCTACTTTGATGATCGTCGTAATTAGAGCGTAGCGCAGTTGAAATCGGGTCAAAGATGGACTAAATATGCCTTGGATATCTTCATGAGAAATAAGGCGAAGGCAGAGAATCACAGGGTGACGAGATTGAGCGCGCAACAACAATCATATCAAGTAGATACACCGCATAATGCAGGGACTGATGGACATGGGGATCACACACATGGAGTTAATCTGTTGCAAAGAACTTGCACATGTCAGAAATGGAAACTGTACAAGATACCATGTTCACATGTCATTGCAGTTTGTATTAGGTATCGACATGATGCAGAGCAGTATATTGACCCATGCTATAGCATGGATGCACTGTTCCGAAGCTATGCTCCCGTTTTCCCTGTGTTGAAAGATAGATTATCATGGCCGGATCCTGAAGAAACTCAAAATGTCCTCCCTAACCCTCAATTGATCCGAGAAAAAGGCCGCCCTGTCTCAACACGAATCAGGAATGAGATGGACGAGGGTGGGAGACGGCCAAGAACCACACCATGGAAGGAGGGGGGGAGGAAGGTGCAATGCGGGTTGTGTGACCAAGAGGGGCATAACCGAAGAACATGCCCTAAGCGGAACGAGGTACGAACGAGTGGTGGTCTCGCGGACTAGGTACGCTAAGTTTGAACCGTGGCATCCTTTTAAATGTAAATTTTTTCCATTTTTTTAATGCTGATCGTAGAAGTTCTAACAGAAACTTGTTCTTAAACATTGCTACCAATCAAAGGAATTGCCTACACTCTCACAATTGAACACTTTAGTTACTAGTAAATGTCTTTGCTTGCACTAGTGCAAAAGTTCAAATTATTATGCTTATGATGATGATTACTTTCTCTTTATATTTAAAGTATTGAAATTGTGTATGGTTTCTATTTAAATTATAATGTGATGTCCTCAAGCTTGGCATTTTGAGCCATCCCGCTATGCCCTGAAGAAACTAGGCATAATGACACCATGGGAAAAGAAAACCCAAAAAGTTGAGTGACAAAGTTAATGAAGAAGTTCATGACTGACTTCTACAATACATGTGCATAAGTTCATGGCTGACTTCTACAATGCATATGCACATGTGTTATATATATAGAAGTTATAATAACTCAGACTATTGACTTAACTATAATCCAAAACCTTTTCGTAGTTAGCTGGATTTGGCTATTGAAATCTTATTCACCAATGACTCTATCTACGATCATATCTCTTGTTAAATCAATGGCTGTAATGAAAACTAAGGTCAGTCAGTGTTGTTACTATACACTTCCTCAGTTGCTTGGATTTCCTTTGATAAGTAATCACCTTCGCTAATTGTGTGTTCCGGAAATTTGAATTTCCTTCAAGCAAAAAGTACAAATATAACTCTGCCCTTCTACTTTATTACATGCGAAAGGCATGTGTAAGTAAATTAACTAAATACTTCCAGTCGACTGGCATTCCAAAAACACTGTATACTTTCAACATTTCGTAGTCCTTATGCAAATTGTTTCAGTCTGCAGCTCATGTTATAACATATCATAGTTGTTTTATTAACTAATGCATTTGGCAATACTATTAGGTTGATCCAACCACTGGCGAGACAGAGGATGATGGTGTTGAAGATGAATACCAGCTAGAGGACCTGGAGGTTGTAGCAGCTGATTACATGTTGAAAGTGGGGGTCTCCAATTTCAGAAATGCATGGGAAAGCATGGGTAATGACTGCCATGTGCGTCTTGTAATGTATTTTTGGTCTTTTTTTTGGGGCCCTGAGTCTTCCTCTTAATATTTCTCATGTGTATGTGCCATGTGCGTCTTGTACATAAACACAATATAAAATGCAATGTAATGTATTTTTTGCAACTGTGGAAATTGTAAAAAAAGGGCCTTTGAAGTATTTAAATAAGGAATTACATGGAGTTTCCTATGCCTGAGCAAAAAAGAGAGTTCCTATTTGACATGTTTTGTAATATGCATTCCGTTTCAAGCAAATGTGAGATCTTGTGCATTATTCAGAAATTGGCACACGGGGAATTTTATGGCTCAGGTTTTTTTTGCACAGGAAAATTTTCAAGCCAGCTGGGCACCTGAGTTGTTAAGGCAGATTGGTACCCGAGTTTCACAAACTCGAGTACCAATCTGCCTGATTACATTTGCCACAAAAATTTTTTGGTCCAAGGAGTTTTTAAACGGTACTCGAGCTTTCTAAGCTCGAGTACTGTTTTGACTTTTTTAAATCGCAATTGGTGCCAATTATGTTTAATGCCACAAAAGTTTTTTGGTTCAAGGAGTTTTTAAACGGTACTCGAGCTTCCCAAGCTCGAGTAATGTTTTGAATTTTTTAAATCGCAATTGGTGCCAATTATGTTTAATGCCACAAAAGTTTTTTGGTCCAAGGAGTTTTTAAACGGTACTCGACCTTCCGAAGCTCGAGTACTGTTTTGCATTTTTTAAATCGCAATTGGTTCCAATTATGTTTAATGCCACAAAAGTTTTTTGGTCCAAGGAGTTTTTAAACGGTACTCGACCTTCCGAAGCTCGAGTACTGTTTTGCATTTTTTAAATCGCAATTGGTTCCAATTATGTTTAATGCCACAAAAGTTTTTTGGGCCAATGGTTTTTAAACGGTACTCGAGCTTCGCAAGCTCGAGTACTGTTTTGAATTTTTTAAATCGCAATTGGAGCGAATTATGTTTAATACCCGAGTTTAGTGAACTCGGGTACCTCATTGAACAGTACTCGAGCTCGGGAAGCTCGAGTACTGTTTGAAATTTCTGACTCAGCTGCTATGTCAGCGTGCCACGGTGGAAGTCAAAAAACATAGTACTCGAGTTCACTAAACTCGAGTACTTAAAAAGATGGTAGATCGCCTATTATTTCCAAAACAGTGTTTTTGGGCCAAATTTTTCCAAAATTGATGGTAATGGGCCATTTTGGCCTAAGAACAAGTCCAACAACAAGAATCGCCAAAAAAAAAAAAAAAAGTATTGTTCCAGCGAGTTTAAGGCCCAATATCAATTTGTGTCAAGGCCCAATATCAATTTACCTTTCCCTGATACAAAGAGAGATTATAAAAGTTTAAAACTATTACATTTTACAATGAATGTTTTAGTAAGAGCATTCGCATCAATATTTGTATTTTACACGTTCATTTTTACACTAAAAACCTACTTTTTCTATTTTACACTACCACTTTTACAAAACACCCACATCAACTCATTTATTTTACCAGTTATTTTAATAAAATATTCATTCCTCTCATTTTTTTATTATTTCCCTCAACTCCCTCTTAATATACGCACGTATCTCTCTCTCTTTTTTCATTTTTCTGAACAGCTCTCTCTCTCTCTCTCTCTCTCTCTCTCTCTCTCTCTCTCTCTTCTACCTTCTCTCTTCTGCCTTCTCTCATTTTCTCAAAAACAAAAACCCAGCGACCAAAACCCAGTTCACGGTGACCCACGACGTTCACGGCGACCCACGACGTTCACGGCGACCCACGAAGTTCACGGTGACCCGCGACCCACGAACCGAGCTTCACGGCGACCCACGGTCAGACAAGCACCGATCGGACAGCAAAACCCAACTCTATACCCGATCTCCAACAAAACCCAATCTCCAACAAGCACCGATCTGATCTCCGAGCAAGCACCGGTCAGATCTTCGAGCACCGATCTCCAGCGTGGGTTTGTCTGTGTTCTTTGTGTGTGGCTGTGTTTGTGTTTGTGTGCATCTGATGAGGAGGTGAGGTAGTTGTGCACGGAGAGAAGAGAGAGAAAAATTGGTGCGAATTTATATTAATAAAATAATAAATACATGAGCTACAGTAACCGTGTATATATACACGGTTACTGTAGCTCATGGATAAATATAGATGATTATATCAGACTTTGGAAGCACTGATGTGGAGCAATTTTGATATAAAATGTGTAAAAATGGTAGTTTTTTCTATTATACATGAGTTTCCATGTACTGATGTGAATGCTCTAACCTCTTTGTTACTTTAAAAAAAAAAAAAAAATTCGTGACACTAAATGTAACATCAATAACATAATAAATAAAATTTTAATAATATATAAAAGTTAACAAAATGGGGGTGGGCAACTGGGCATGGAACCTGCCAATGCCATTAGAGGGCACAAAATTAATACAAACAAAATTATATGAGTTACAGAGGAAGGTTGTATTTGGCAGGGTGCTGTATTTTTTATTCTTTATTTTTTATATTTGGGGGCTTTGTATTGATATTAAGAGCCTGATGGGATTACAAACCATCCAAGTTAGCACGTTCCACTGCTACTTGGGTCAAACCAAGCTATATATATTGTTGTAGGATGGGAAAATTATATATAGCTAGTCTTTTAGTGTATATATATATATATATAAAATCCATGATATTATAAATAAATAAAAAATTATGATTGGAGAATTTTATATAACAAACATAAGCCATGCATGCATAACCCATTGGAGTCACTGGGCAACATAGAACCATTGGTCCTGTTCAAGGAAAGGGACAGTAAGCTAGTCAATAGAATAGTAGTAGAACATAGAACCGTCAACTTTATTAAATTAAGGTCTCTCTATTAATTTTTGTTAATTGTTGCAGTTAATTGTCTAATTGTATAATTTTTTTTTCAAAATTTTTAAATTAAAAAAATCTAATTAATGATTGAAAAATATTTTCCTTTATATATAAAAAAAAATTAACAAAAATTAAAAGAAACTTTAATTGAATAAATTTGAAACTTAGAGAATTGAAATAAACAAAAGCAAAATTAGAAGACTGAAATAAATTTTGTGAAAGTTAAAGGATGGTTTTTTTCATTATTATTATTATTATTATTATTATTATTATTACTATGTGACTATTTAACAAATCACATAACTGTCAAATGCATATTATAACATGTTTGTTGTGTGTTTAAACCTAATATGGTTGTACATAATAATTTAAATCGGTTTAAAAATGTTCTCAAATGGTATTTTCAAGCCATATAGCTTTAATATTCTATTATTTTCCTTCACAATCGCACCAAACAAAACTACAACAATTGTATTTAATCTATTTTTCAAAATTATATGTGATCAATATATTATTAAGAGATATATATCTACTATATATTGACATTATATAACTAAGATAGTGTTGCAGTAACACTGACTAATTTTATTTTTTTAATTTCCTCTTAAAGAAAATAATGTAAGCTTAGTTTGACTATGTTCTATGTTCACATGACTAGGACAAAAGAAGATGTTTCATGCATTATGACTAGATGCCCAACCAAAAGATTTAGTTCATCAAGGGCATCATTTAAGACCAAAACTTGGCTCCCAACATCCCACTCTGTGGTAGAACCAAAATTTAACTTCATAAGGGACAAAACTTTTAATTCACTACAAATAAGTTGGTCTTCTTCAAGGGTCAAAAACCTATTTTAACAAAAGTATGAAAGCCCTCGAAAAGGGTTAATTTAAGAGTTAGGATGAAACTCGAATACCCTTAAAACAAATACTGTTGAAAAAGGAAAAAAAAAATCAACCGCTAAAAATATGAACAAAAAGTGAACATAACATTATGTTTAACAACATGTTTATGTATAAACATATGTTTGCATTTAGAAAGATTTTTATTAAATGATGGAAATAATTAAATTCAAGTTGGTACTTGTATTGCTTGATGTTAATTTTAAAACTTTAAATTTGTAGAGTATAAGTTAAAAATAATTTGATGAAATATCTGCCTCAATTTCTAAAAATGGTACTTAATGATTTTTCATTTAATTGAATTTTTTTATAAAGAGACATATTTAGTGTGCAGTAGGTATTAAGATGTGTAGATACCACATTTTGGCTACCCCTATATTTTGATGAAAATTCAAGTCTTAAATTAATCATTTATATTGTTTTAATTGTGAAACCTTTTTTTTATAGGATTTACTAAAGCTGTGTGAGTTTTTACTAAAATATGATCAATTGATTGGATTAATTGTGATCCCATATTAAAAATCATGAAATTCCTTTCAATTTGACCGTTCATGGGCAAAAATCTCACTTAAGATCGAATGAAATATCATGAAATCAATGAAATAAAGTTTATACCATTAACTTTCAAAATATTTCAACTTTGTTAATGGACGATATCATAAAAAAATGTACTTTGTCTACAATATAAACATTACCTTCAATAGATTCATGCTGGCGTATTTCGTAGTAATTCCATTAAATAAAATTAAGCTAGCAAAAAAAATAAAGTCTCAGACATCTAAAAGAGACTTAAATTGAAGTCTAATATAGCTCACAAATCTTTTTAATTTTTTTATACCAAAATTAGCACACTATGAATGAGAAAGAGGTCATAATTATTAAGGGTGTAAATATGGCCCCAACACGTCGAGAAAGCTATTCATATTTATTAGAACATCTCGAATTTCAGGTGGTGAAAATTTTGAAACAACTAATAGCATTGATGTCAATACAATACCAATACCAATGATAAATACAAGTCTTCCTACTATGAGCATCCTAAGTATATGCACATGGAATGAACATAAAAAATTGTTTAATTTCTTTCATGTGTTAAATGTTTATGTTAGCAACTTTTTTTTTTTTTTTTTTTTTTTTTTTTTTTTTTTTTTTTTTTTGAGATGAATGGTAGAAATTTTATTTAATATAAAAGGTATACAAACCCGTGGACAACACCACAGGCATGAGGGGCCCCAGCCACTTAGTTGTGCTGAGTCCGTACAGTGGGAATTTAAATACAACATAAAGGAAACTACTTAAAGCAAATCAAGCTATCCTTTGTGTTTCCATCAGACTTTGATATTCTTCAAGCAAGCCCGTCGCCCCTTCCAGGATTACCTTTGGGTGGGTCTGGAACTGTTCAAAGATCATCTTATTTCGTGCATTCCATATTGCCCAGGCCGTGGTCGCCCATAACTCCAGTTCTTGCTTGCTTACTTTTGTTTGCATCTGTCTAAACAGGAGGAAAAAATCGTCTACACCATTGCTGCTCTTCTGAATTCTTCCTTTGACCAGAGCCCATACATTCCTTGCAACGGGGCAAGTCCATAGCACATGGGAGGTGGTCTCGGGTTCCTGTTTACACATTTCGCAAGTCCGGTCTATGATCACTCTACGGCGGTGTAGATTGTCCCGTGTAGGCAAGCAATTTGAGCAAGCTCTCCATATAAAGGTGCGCACTTTTGGCGGCACGTTTAGCGTCCAGATCATGTTCCAAGTGAATCCGTGGGTTCTGGCTGCTGAGTGTTCTGCCTTGTGATGATGTCGCAGTCTATAGGCCACTTTGTATGCTGATTTCACCGTAAATTTTTTTGCCCTGTTTTCCATCCAAATAACAGAGTCATGGCCATTGGTGTTGTTGAGTGGCAAGGAGAGGATTTCATCCCTGGTTTGGGCAGTGAACATGGCAGCTACTTTTCCCCGGTCCCACTGTCTTGTGTCTTGGTCTATTAGCTCACAAACCTTCATATCTGGTGGTACTTCAATCCGTGTTACCGGGTTGTGTGATAGCCATGAGTGTGTGAATACTCCAATGCTACGGCCATCTCCCACCTTCCACCTAGTGCCTTCCTTAATAACCTCCCTTGCTGATAATAGACTGCGCCACACAAAGGAGGGGTTATTCCCTAGCTCAGCCATCATGAAAGATGAGTTTGGGAAATAACGTGCCTTGTACACTCTGTAAAACAAGGAATGAGTTTCCCCGATTAATCTCCACGCCTGCTTTGCCAACATAGCTAGGTTAAAAGCACTAAGATCACGGAAACCCAGCCCTCCTTCCTTCTTTGCAGTGCACAGTTTCGTCCAATTGATCCAGTGTATCCTCCGTTCTTCTTGGTTTTGACCCCACCAGTATTTGGCCATCATGGAATTGATGTTGTCGCAGATGGAAGATGGTAGTTTGAATAGACTCATGGAGTATGTAGGTATTGCTTGGGCTACCGTTTTGATAAGAACTTCTCTTCCCGCCTTTGAAATAGTTTTTTCTTTCCATCCCATGACTCTCTTGGTGATTTTTTCTTGTAAATCCTTAAAGGTGTTAACCTTTGATTTACCCGTGGCCATTGGCAACCCAAGATATCTTTCACATTCTGTCATAACTCTTGCCCCAAATAGTTGTTTTATTTGCTCTTTTACCTCCGGCTTTGTGTTCTTGCTAAAAAAGAGAGAAGTCTTTTGTCTGTTGATTGCTTGGCCGGATGCAACCTCATATTGTGCCAACAATTGTAATAGTTTTTGACTTTCCTCCATTGTTGCTTGACAAAATAAAAGGCTATCGTCGGCGAAGAGGAGGTGAGATACCCATACTCCATTTTGGCTAGATTTGATTCCTTTTAACTCTCCCGTCTCCCGTGCTTTACTCACTAGGGCTGAAAGGCCTTCTACACACATGAGGAATAGATATGGTGAGAGGGGGTCACCTTGTCGTATCCCCCTAGTAGGAGTGATAAAACCCTTTGGCTCTCCATTTATTAGAACAGAGTACGAAGCTGTAGTCACCGTTTCCATTGCCAACTGGACCCAAGAAGGAGCAAAGCTCAATTTCACCATCATTTGTTGTAAGAAGACCCACTCCACCCTATCATAGGCTTTGCTAATGTCCAGTTTCACCGCCATCTGCCCCTTCTTTCCCTTCCTCCTGTTTCGCAGCCTATGAAGTAACTCATATGCTACAGTAGTATTGTCAGTGATTAGACGGTCTGGAACAAAAGCACTCTGGGCATCAGAAATCACATTTGGCAAAATAAACTTTAGACGATTAGCAATAACCTTTGAAATGATTCGGGATATTACATTGGCTAAGCTAATGGGTCTAAAGTCCACCATGTGTGTAGGGTCATTTTTCTTTGGGATTAACACTATATGTGTATGGTTCATTTTTCTCAACATATGGCCAGAGTTTAAAACTGACAGTACAGCTGTTGTGACATCATGCCCTACAATGTGCCAAAATTTCTGAAAAAAGAATGGAGACATACCATCGGGTCCTGGTGACTTGGATGGGTGCATTTGGAATAGGGCCTTTCTAACCTCCTCTGGAGTATACCGTTGAAGAAGAGAGGCATTCATACTTGGGGTTACGCGTCTGTCCACCGAATTTAGTACTCTTTCAATGTCCTCTGGGTTGGAAGAGGTGAAAAGGTGCTGAAAATAGTGCTCTACAGTTTGGGCTATGTTTCCCTCCGTAGTATTCCAATTACCTTCTTCGTTAAAAATCCCCAAGATCTGGTTTTTGCGTCTTCGGTGACTGGCCCTTTGATGAAAGAACTTCGTATTTTTGTCACCAACCGGTAGCCAAATGGATCGAGACCGTTGGCGCCATGCCAATTCCTCCTGATGCAGCAAATTATTTATCTCAAATTTTAATCCCTTGATTGCAGGTAGTTGATCAGCACTATTGAGGGAGCATAGGGCCTCCAATTGTTTTTGTTTTTCCTGAATTACTGTTTTTGAGCTATCAAATGCTACACGGCTCCAGTTAACCAAAGCAAATCTGGTTTTTTTGATTTTCTCAAAAAGAATTGACATAGGGCTGCCATGTCCCACTTCGGTCATCCATGCTTCTTGAATTACTCTCTCACAATCCGGTTTGGTGGCCCACTTTTCTTCAAATCTTTTTGGTATCTTTCTTCTCCTATTCGGCTGGTTTGGATCATGTGTGGTGATAAGGATTGGCACGTGGTCAGAATAAGATGATTGAAGGTGAGTCACACGAGCTGCTGGAAAGATTTCCTTCCACTCGACCGTGGCACATGCTCTATCAAGCCTTTCCTGCACAAATGCATCTCCAGGTCTACCATTATTCCAAGTAAAGATATTACCTTGAAAGCCCAAGTCCACCAGACCGCAATGTAGGAGTGTAGCTCGAAAAACCTGCATCTGGTTCAATGGTTTTGGTGATCCGCCTTGCTTCTCGTTTGATGCCATGATCTCATTATAATCCCCAACACAAATCCAAGGAGCCGAACTTCTAGTGTGGAGGTGCTTGAGTAACTGCCATGACTCATGTTTACTTTGTCCATCTGGCCAACCATAGAAACCTGTCAATCTCCATGAGGTATTAGAGCCATTGAAAATGAGAGCATCAATGTGATGAAGAGTGAAAGTTTGGATATGCAAGTCTATCTCCTCCATCCAAAATAGGGCTAACCCACCACTTCTATGAATACTTGGAACTGCTAGCATACACCGGTATGGTAAGTTTGCTTGAATTCTTCGCATCTCGTCAACTGATTGTTTTGTTTCCATAAGAAACAAAATTTTGGGAGCTTTTTCCCTCACAAGGTGAGAGAGGACATATACTGCACGTTGGTTCCCAAGCGCCTGGCAGTTCCAACTTAGGATTTTCATTGTTCTCGGCGGGGCTGCACCGCAGCCTCCACCGTTTGACAAAATTTTTCATGGCTTTCATCTCTGTTCTTCCTTTTTTTCCTCTCCTCTTCTTCATCATCTCGATCCCCTTCTGGTTGCCCTCTCTTTGAACCCAAGTTATTAGAAATCGTATTGCTAACCCTTATGGGAGAGTCTGTTTGGCGCACTAGCCTCTTCCATGTTGGCTTGTTCTCTGTGTGGTGACTGTTTTGTGTTTTAGTAATCTCACGTGCCTCCTCACATGGCATTTTTTTCTAATCCTGGGGTGCGTTATTTAGTGTAGGTTGAGATACTCCCACGTATTCAACTTGGACATTTACTAAATTTTCGGCTACAATCATGGGAGTAATTGCTTCTGTTGAAATAATTTCCTTTCCCGTTACCTCACTTCCATTCAGATACCCATCCGTTACACTTTCCTTATGGGCTTGATTGACCTCCTAAAAATCCTCTCGCATTAACTCCTCTTCATTGTTTTGTCTGCTAACCGTTTCCTGAGAATCTGCACCTGCTGCACCATTATGTTTCTTTCCGTTTTGATCATTATTGTCATCAATGACTTTTGTGTACGTTACTCTTGCTTCATTTGGCTGCCCCCGTCGTCCCTGTGCTGGTTCCGGCGTCGTTTCCCGCCGTGGAGTGTTTTTTCGCCTTTGATCTGAGGTATCTCCAGTTTTACGATACCCAACTCTAAGCCACTCCCCATATGGGTTTTCGGTCTGCTGTTGGGCACTTTGTGTTGGGCATTCTTTTAACTTGTGACCAAAGATGCCACATTTGTAGCACAGCCCCACTAGTCGTTCATACTTGAATCCCACTCGGACTCGCTCACCTTCAGGACTTGCTACCCACCCTCCTCTTCGAATTGGTTTGTCCAGTGGTATCTCTACTTGGATTCGAATGAAACGAGCTTGTTCCGATGTGAAAATTTTGCTGTCAACCTCAATTACTTGACCAAGACCTTTGCCAATATCCCATGCAGCCTCTTCGTTGATAAGGTCAAACGGCAAACCCCATATTTGCACCCAGATAGGTAGTACCGAGAATGTTATGGACCTCGCCGTCATGCCCCTTTCCCACCTACGGAGCACGAGTAGATGATTTTCGAAGCTCCACGGCCCATTTTTTTGAACCCATTGTAGTTGGCTTTCTAGCTTGAACTTAAATTGAAGTACTCCCTCTCCCACATCAATAATCCTGACATCGTTCCCTAGCTTCCATGCAGTTCGAAGCATTGCCTTTGCTGCTCTCAGATTATATGGTCTGGTTGTTAGGAAGCGCCCCAACAGAGTGAGTGAGCATTCTTCAAGAATTTTTTCCCGTTGTGTAGCTCGGACCTCTAGTATTTCGCCTTCTTCCTTTGTTAAACGTATATTATGCAGTCTGTCAATGAAATCTGAGTCCATATCGGTCTCTGTATCTGCTGCTCGTCTATGTTTTTGAAAGTCCACTACTAAATTGCCGTGGAAAGGAAAGACTCACCCTAGGTGAGAGAGAAAGCTCCTACAGTGAGGAGAAGAAAAAAAGATTAACCCTTTAAGTTTTTACATGCACACTTTATGTTTAGCAACTTGTTTCTATATAAACATATGTTTCGTTTAGAAAAATGTTTGTTAAATTCATGAAAATTCTGAAAATAATTTAATGCAAGTCGGTACTTTTATTATTTGAAAATTCAAGGTTACTTGTATTAGATTAAGTTTTGTTGTCTAAACATTGAACATCATGCTCCCTGCTCGGAGGTGTAATATAACCATAAAGATCCCCTTTTTTTCTTTCTCAAAAAAAAAAAAAAAACATTGAACATCATTTAGGGGCGGCTCTACTTGTTAATCAAGGTGGTCACCTGACCACCCTAACTTGATTTTTTTTTTTAATGTAATTTAAAAAAAGTTAAAATTAATATAGGTTATTAACCACCCAAGAAAAAAATCTTGACCACCATAAAAAAAAGTAAATAAATAAAAATAATAAAAAAAAAACTTGAACACCTTAAACAAAAATTTGAGCCCATTAAAATAAAATTTGATCTCTCCAAAAATTTTGTCTAATGAAAATTGAACCAAAATATTGTGAGAAATGCTATATTCATAACATTTTCACAAAACTTTTATAAATAAATTCTAAGTGATAGGTTATGATTGACTATTTCTAGTTGACAAAAAAGATAATTTCAGTTGTATGTTCAAATTATGACCAATAGCAACTTACTATTTATAATTTGTTTTGAAAATGTTATAAACATAGTACTACTTCTCAAAAATTGCCCAAACATATACAACTTAGCCCCAAAACCAAAATCAAATGTTTAATTGTGATTTTTTAAATTGTATTTTCAAAAGGCATATTTTAAAAACGCTATGTATATATTTTTTAATTATAAAAAAAACACACATTTTCAAATAGTTAGTTTGTTAGTGCATTCTTTAATTTTTAATTGAAGTTGTTGAATTTATGTAATGCATTTTGTACACACGCATATGCACTAAAGTAATAACTGAATACTTTATTGAATATGATTAATGTAATGATTGAATGCCTAAGTTGAATATATTGAATTGAACTTATAGTTTACCTTTTTGCTAGCACTATGAACAATTTTTTGATAAAGAAATCACTTGTATTGCAAATACATTTTCTAAGCAAATTCGTATTGCCTTGAATAATTTTCTTTCAAATCCTATGCATGATGAGAAAATATCTTATTTGTTCATCCTAATGACCATGATGAAATAAGAAGAGCATATACATTTACAAAGTGGTTATTGTCAACCTCTTTGCCATGATTTCCCTAAAAAAGAAATAAGCGGAACATTGCGTAGATTAAATCCTAATTAGTTTAA
Organism: Quercus aquifolioides; assembly: GCA_019022515.1. NCBI lineage: Eukaryota > Viridiplantae > Streptophyta > Magnoliopsida > Fagales > Fagaceae > Quercus > Quercus aquifolioides. Next base: position 1,406,900 of record CM032328.1, read on the forward strand.
AGAATAAAAAAATTGGTTGAATCATATCATAAAAAAGGATGATGCATTTTTCTTTTTATATTGTTACTTATTTAAGCAAGATACTAGTAATTGAATGGGAGATCAATAGTCTAATGATTACTTAATTCTATATATTAAAAAAGATATAATTGATAGTATTTATAAGGTTAAATTGCAAAATACACCCTGCAGTTTGGGGTTACTTGGATTTTACAAATTAATCTTTAGAAAAACAAATTTTACAATCTAAAAGTTAATTCTGTCGGCAAAACCTCACAATCAGTTCATTTTTGCTACTGAGGGACAAGTTGGAGTGCTGATGTGCTTTTTTCTTTGCCAAAATAGCACTACAAAACAACATGTTTCACTTAAAACAAGGAGAACTATTGAAAACTTCCAAAACGACACCATTTCGCACAAGAAGAAACAAAAAACACAAATTAATCTGTAATACCGTTTCACATCACAGGCACAACAACTCGCCAACTCAATTCCCAAATCAAAACCCCGACAAACCCAACATGCGAAACGAACCCATCGTGGACCCATCCAGCTCAGCGACGATGACGGCGATGGCGAGTTTCTCTTCGCTTTCTTTCTCTTTTGCTTTTTTTCTGCCATTGTTGGAATCGGATTTGTTGGTGTTTTTGCTACTGGGATTGTTGGTGGGATTTTGTCGCCGTCGAGCCATCGCCATCGAGCTGAAGCAGAGATCTCACCGTCCCCGGCGACCTGGAACGAACAAGATGGAGAGGATTTGTGGGTGACGAAACAAAGAGGCCTGGGCTTCAGCAGGTTTATTTGGAATAGGTTTTTGATTTCTGGTCGCTGCAGTTTGTTTGTGGGTTTTCAACAAGTTTGTTTGTGGACTCTTTGATCTTGGGAGTGCTCACTTAGTCGCCAATAGCCATGGTGAATCGTCCCACACACTTCACGTGCCACCAAGACTCCACATGCACTAGCTTGCCCTGATAGCCTCAAAAATATTTCCCCATGCAGTGACATCTCCTCTACTTTTATGCCAATAGTCATTTGTATCTTGTCAATGGTAGTCTGCTCCACTAAGGTAGGTGAATTTTATTAGACACGAATTTTAAAGAGTGTCTTTGTGTCTTTGCTTCCATGGAGTTGTATAATCATGGGATGCCCTATTGAGTGAAGCCAGGGAAGTAATGATGTAGTTTTGAATTTATTAGGAGATCAAATTAAAAGGAAATTAATGATTTTTTTTTTCTTTATGCCACAAGGATCTACCATGGAAGTAATTTTGGAATGGGTTTTGATTTCTGGTCGTTTCACTTTGTTTGTGGTTTTTTTTTTTTTAATTTCGGGAATGGGATGAGTTTGGTTTTGAGTTTGGGTGAAATGGGTGTTACAGATGGTTTTGTGTTTTGAGTTTGGGCAAAATTTTGCGTTTTGAGAGGCTGATTTGGCAAAAAAGAATACACGTCAGCATGTCAATGTGCCACTTAACAGCCTAAACTAACAAAAAGTAGAATTTTGCTGATGGAATCAAACTTCAAATATAAAATTCAAAATTTTCAAATTTTAAGGTGTAAAATTCAAGCAATTTCAAACTTTAGGAGTGTAGTTTTCAATTTAACTTATTTATAATAAAACTATCAGACAATAATTTTAAAATATTAAAACTCGTAGAAGCAAAATTTTAAAAATTAATATATTTGTGTGTGTTTTTTTTTTGTGATGTGGATATATTTAAGTTGTATTTTATTAAATTTAAATGACCACCCTGAAAGTTTTTTTTGGGAGCCACCATCGACATCATTTGCATATAAGTTGGACAAATACACATTATGCCAACATGTTGAAACTAGCAACAAACAACAGGACAAGCTCTCAAATAAGATTCAAAGCGGGAAGCTAGATATTGATTTGGTTGTTGTTACGACCGTCACTGCCAGTAACCTTTTCGACTTTAGTAGTACTGTTGAAATTCTTTTTACAATTGTGTAGAGTAACAATGAGTATCATGAACGAAAGTATTGCCGCAACTTTGAGGCCTAAGAGCAACTGCTCTTCTTTGATACATAGAGAAATAGAACCAAAAATTAGAGATTGTCAATTAAAAAAAAAAAAATTGTAAGTTATTGTTACCCATTAGGAAAAGGAGGAGAAGGAGTAAAAAAGGAAGATAGATTAGGATGAAGCGGAGGTACAAGGAATGGAAATGGATTGGCCAGGCGTAGAAGCTGCCATTTATGGCTCAGACTATTATGGGTTTTTGGTGTGGAGGGAGGTAAGGTTTAAACTTCAGAGGCTCAAGAACATGGCCCTAGCTCGATTCTGAGGTAATTTATCTACTTTTTCCTTTTTAAATAGAAATAGTATTAGGTATCTTGATGATAACATTTCAAGTCTTTGGGTCAATATGAGGGCGATGGAAGCTGCTAGTTATGTACCACAAATCTTTAGCATTCAGACAGAAACTGACTTTTTTTTTAATGGAAATCTAGGAAGTTTCTTATGGGTCGCTCTCATAAATTTTTCTATGACTTGGATAGCAATTCTTCATCAAATTTTGTAACTGAACATCCAATTCCTTATCTCTTCCTAGTTTCTCTCTCCATTCACCGCGCTTAATTGTCTGTCACCTCAGTTTTTAAGTTTTTTCTTGCCTTCGCTATTGCCGCATTGCAAAATAAAGAATACAAACCCATTGATGTAAGTTACAGGAAAGAAAAGGAAAGAAAAGAAACGTGCAATGCATGAAAATGCATGAACATATTACGTGCTAAAGAAAATTGCATCATGGGTAAAAACCCAATCCAACCTAATAGCACTCATAGTGTATAAACTGTCACACAATCCTAAAATACATGAAACATTATTATAATGAACATAGAATGCAATGCATGATCATGTGAGTTCATTTTAACAAAACTCATACCAAAAACTTGACAAAAACCCAAAAAACCCCAAAAAAGTTTTGGACAAAGATTAGGCCGAAATCTTGATTGGAAGAGGGATTTTGGTGAAAAGAAGGGTTTTGGGTTGAGAGAGAAGTGAGAGAGATCAAGATATTTGATTTTGCACAAAACCGGGTCGGACCTTAAATATATATATAGAAAACGCAGCTTGATAGATTGAGGAGGAGTCAACAGAAAAAAAATCTTGATAGATCGAGGAAGGTATTGAGGAGCTATCGAGTAGACAAAGACTCCAAAGAATTTGGCTCGATAGATCGGACTATCTATCAAGAAGTATCGAGCACAAACCTAGAAATCTTAATAGAAGAGGCTTGTATTGAGGAGGTGTTGAGCAGGTATCGAGCTATCTGTCGAGAGTTCTGAAGAAGAGTTTTCAAGAAGGAGAAACAACACAAGATGAATGCAAACAAGATAACCATCAAAGCAAGCACTCAAAGAGCATGTTAAGCACAAAAACACAACCTCAACTCTAGATGCAAAGCATTCCTAGATCAAAACACACTAAAAAAGTCTAACCAAATTTTATTTCAAAACAAGTTTAGATAGTTTAGAGAGCATATAATATCACATGTACTCCTTGCGATGGTCAAATCACATTGTACCTGTACAATAGTATCAAAAGTAGCAAAGAGTATGCGAGTTGTGTGTGAAACTTTTGCAAGAAATCAAGTACATCATTATATGAGAAGTAATGATATAGGAGGATTAAATACATTCACACACAATCATAATTGTTTGACAGGGACTATGACCTTCGAGGTACATCATATAACTCCCACATCTCCTAGAAACACGCCTGCAACCATATTAAAAGCATTTTGATTCTTTTTGCTTTTCATGTTCTTTGCATATTTTTTCTTTTAAGCATACCATACATGAGCATATAAGAGAGAAAAGAAAATACTCAATTATGTAAGCTTGAACATCCTTATTTTGCTGTGCAAGTGCTACACCTTACTGAGCACAACTTTTATGAATCGCATATAGATGTTTCATGATTGACGAGTTTTAGTGGTGAGATGACTATTTATTCATTTCTCTTGGGATTTTCTTGTCCTTCTCGTCAAAAAGAGTGATTTAAGATATGAAAGATAAGAGATCAACCAAATCAACCAAATCTGCATGAAAATGCTTATCTAAGCAATAAATGATACAAAGTTGGGAAGCTTTGTTTCAATGGTCATCCAAGGTACACAAGTACTAGTATACACAAACATATACTGTTTTTGTTTTTTTGATTTTTTTCCTTTTTTTTTAATTAAAAAACTTAAAACAAAGCAAAAAATAAATAAGCAAACAAACAAACAAAGCATCAAAACTAGATGCATATGCATGAAGAAGAGGAGAGAGATCAGTCCATGGATATTATACCAATGTTTTGGCGCAAGAATTCAAAACATCGACCATCTAGAGGCTTGGTGAACAAATCAGCCTTTTGTTCATCAGCGTGAATGAACTCAAGAGTGAGAGTACCATCTTCAACCAACTCAAGAATGAAGTGATGTGATCTCAATGTGTTTGGTCTGAGAGTGCTGAATATGAATTTTAGAGATGTTGATGGCACTGGTATTGTCACAATAGATAGTAAGATACTTTTGACAAATACCATAATCAAGAAGGAGTTTTTGCATCCAAAGAAGTCAGGTGCAACAGCTACCAACAACAATGTATTCAGCCTTAGTAGTTGAAAGAGAGATTAAGTTCTGTTTCTTGCTCATCCAGGAGACAAGGTTATTACCTAACTAAAAACACCCACCATAAGCACTTTTCCAGTCATCAGCATTCCTAGCCCAGTCCGCATCAGAATATCCAGCTAAGACATCATTAGTATCTTTATCATACCATACTCCAAATTTACTAGTGGGCTTAACATATTTAATAATATTTTTTACCACAATATTGTGAGATTCTTTGGGATTAGCTTGATATCTAGCACACACTTCCACATTGTAGCTAATGTTAAGCCTACTAGTAGTAAGGTAAAGGAGACTGCCTATCATGCTTCTATACAAAGAAGGATCAACACTCTTTCCTAACCAGTCAATAGTGAGTTTAACATTTGGACTCAGGTGTTCTGACAGAGTTAGTAGACTCTAAACCAAATTTCTTCACAAGATTTTTAGCATATTTAGATTGGGAGATGAAAATACTGAAGTTACTTTGACGAATTTGCAATCCAAGGAAGTAGTTCAATTCTCCAATCATACTTATCTTGAATTCAGTCTGCATCATGCTTGAGAATGAGTGAGCTAAATCATCTTTTATAGATCCAAAGATAATGTCATCTACATAAACTTAAGATACAACCAATTCTCCATCAACTTTCTTGATGAACAATGTTCGATCAACTTGTCCTCTTATGAAGCCATTTGACACCAAGTATTCAGTGAGACGATCATACCATGCTCTTGATGCCTATTTTAACCCTTAAAATTCCTTCTTAAGGTAAAGCACATGATCTGGAAAGCATGGGTCAATGACCCCTTTGGGCTGAGCTACATAAACTTCCACTTTGAGAAAATCATTCAGAAAAGCACTCTTTACATCCATTTGATATAACTTGAACTTCAAGTGACATGACAATGCAAGTAAGACTTTTATGGATTCAATGTGAGCAACAGGAGCAAAAGTTCATCCAAGTTCACTCCTTTTACTTGAGTGTATCATTGGGCCACAAGTCTAGCTTTGTTGGAAATGACATTTCCTTCCTCATTAGTCTTATTGTGGAATATCCATTTTGTCCCAATGATGTTCACTCCCTCCGGTTTAAGTACCAATGTCCAGACATCATTCCTTTGGAATTGATGAAGTTCATCATGCATGGATTCAACCAAGCTTTCATCTTGAAGAGCATCTTCAACCTTGTAGGTTCTACCTAAGACAAATAACATGAATAAGAAACAAAGTTAGCCACATATTTATCAACTGTTCGCTTTCTCAAAGTTAGTTCATTCATGTTCCCACAATCATATCTAAAGGATGATTCAGTTTGATTTTGGATGAAAGCCTTCTTTCTACTTGATCTTTAGGTTGAGGAGATGTAGAAGAGTCTTCTAGGGCTTGTATAGCACTAGGTGAGACAGGAGGAGAAGAATCTCGATCACCTACTTCTTGCTCAGTCTCTAAAGGTAGAGGGAGAACTGATTTAGGAATGTGCTCTGTAACTTTTGAGGACATTGGAGATGGTGCTTCATCAATCACAACATTGACAGTTTCCATGACCTTTCTATTCCTCTTATTAAGTACCCTATAGGCTTTGCTTGTGGAGGAGTACCGAAGAAAGATTCCTTCATCGCTCCAGGTGTCAAACTTTCCCACATTTTCTCTATCCTTTAGAATGAAACAAGTGCTACCAAATATCCTGAAGTATTTCACATTTGGTTTTCTTCCTTTCCATAGTTCATATGAGGTCTTCTTGATACCTAGCCTGAAGTATACTTAGTTCACAATATGACATGTAGTGTTAACTACCTCTCCCTACAGATCTTTTGCCACATCCTTGTTGTGCAACATAGCTCTAGCCATTTCTTGAATGACTCTATTCTTTCTCTCTACAACACCATTCTGTTAAAGGGTGATAGGAGTTGAAAACTCTTGAGCTATGCCAGCACTTGTGCAGAAGGACTCTAATTGAGAGTTTTCAAATTCTTTGCCATGATCACTTCTGATTCGATCAACTTTCAATCCTTTCTCATTCTGCACCCTTTTGCATAATAACTCGATGTGGTGAGGAGCTTTGGACTTAGATTGCAGCAAGATGACCTAAGTGAATCCGGTAAAGTCATCGACTACTACCATGATGTATTTCTTTCCTCCAAGAGATTCTTTTCTTGTTGGACCCATCAGATCAACATGAAGAAGCTCAAGAGGTCTAGCTGTGGTTGTGGTTAAGGTAGCATGGTGTTGAGCTTTTGTTTGTTTTCCAAGTTTACATGGTCCACATATAGGTATACATCATTTGTCACCTTATTAAGTTTAGGAATTCTTAGAATGACAACATTTTTGGATACAATTAATAGTTGCTTATAGCTAGCATGCCCATCCTTTGGTGCCATAAGTCCTCATTTGGCATTCGAATGCTGTTACATACAATATCAGCATCAGGAACTAGATCATAGTAGTTGTCTAGTGTACGGATTCCACTTATGAGTTGCTTACTTGACTCATTTAACAATAGACATAAAGCATAATTCGTGCTTATTTGTTAAGTCATCAGGTATGGTCTTTTCCTTGATTTGATAACCATGTGATTTTACCCTTGCCTTATCTTTCTTGGGCGTATACCCTTGTAACTGAACAATTTGAGACAGTCTAGTCTTCTTCTACTCATAAAGAGGCCATTTTCAAAAATCATCAAAAGAGCTTTTAAATAACCTTTAGACTTGCATGTTCTGAGAAACTTAAGCATGTAAAGGTTAGAAATGCAAGAGATATTACAAGAAAATGATTTATTCATGCAATTTGATTCCATGATAACAAGGGTCAATGGGTCACACAGCAAAGATTAAAACCTAATCAGAGTGTGCTCGCTTTGATACCACTTGTTAGGTTAAGATAGCTTGATTTCATTTAATTATTCAATTACTCAAGTTGATTAATTAAATTTAATTTTCATGCAAAATGTGAAGGCACCAACAAATCACCAAAATATTAAAGGCAGCAAAAAATAAATTTGACACAGTGATTTGTCGACAAATGGAGAAAACCTCGTAAGGCCAAATTCCATTGTATGATTTTAAGGTCACCACTCCCAAGAATCTACTAATCAACAATCAAGCGGTTACAAGTATAAGGAATCTTACTAACTACCCTAACCTAGTCCAAAATACTAACCTACAATTGAATCTTTGCTCTAATACCCAATTGGACTTGATCTTGTAGTAGCCTTTTTTCCCTTTGATGCACAAACCTCAAATTTGTGACTAATCCTTTGCATGGATCCCAGTATATGACTAATCCTTTGGCCACAAAGTTCTTCACTTCATCAACAATGAAGATCAGGAAGCACTTGGTTACAAAACCTAATGACATACAAACGCAGTAGCTTCATATAGAGAAAATAAGTCTCTTGGTTTTTGTATCCATGTGTGACAGCCTTTAAAATAATCTTTATATATGTCTGGGGTTGTGTGAAAAGAAACCCTAAACAAATATTTAAGCCTGGGCCGAATTTTAGATCTGGAAAACTGAAAATTGTAAATCTCGATAGATCGAGTTGGTGTCGAGCCATCTATCGCGCTTCACATTAAGTCTCGATAGCAGGCATTTGTCGAGCTATCTGTCAAGACTTAATGAATAGCTTTTCTTCACTTGTTTCTTAGACCAATCTTCATGTCTTTAATACTTGACTTGAACAACATGTTTCTTGAAGTACTAAACCCATCTTAGATCCACCCAATTACAAGTAAAGTGGATTTTGTCAAAGTATTAACAAATTCCAATAAAATATTATCCTAACAATCAGGATCACAAGTAAAAGTATTGTGGTAGCAATTTTGAGGCCAAAGAGCTACTATTGTTCCTTGTTACACAAAGAAAACAAAATTAATTGTATCATACCAAAAAAAAAAAACAAAAAACAAAAAACAAAAAAGAAATCATCAAAAAAAAAAAAAAAAACTGTTGTTACCCATTAGGAGGACCCAAAAAGGAAGATAAGGAAGGTGCAAGAAGAGGCAGAGGATATGAAAAAGGAGAGGGCCTGGAACCTGCCATTATGGGGACAAGTAGTAAATGGATGAGCTAGAGAATAGGGAAGCTTAATTAGTTTTTGAGAATTCAAAATCTTTTCCCAAGATACACGGTTGTATTAATTATATTGAAGACCATTGTAAAGGAACAAAGTTTCTATTCAAACCAGTTTAGAAAGAAATTCTTCAAACTTTTATATATTTCTTTTTTGAGTGTGAATTTTAAAAATTTAACCTTTGAATTTTATGTTCTTTATATTCTTAACATGCATATCAAATTCATTCAAATTGAATGTTATTTACTATTCGATCAATAAACTTATTTTTTATACACAATTTGAGATCATAGAAACTTAGGGGCTGTTTGGTAGTGTATTTTAAACAATAATTTTCAGTGTTTAAACAATATTACAAGTACTTTCACACACTTTTTCACCCACACGTATTTCCAAAAAATACAAACAACGTTACCAGAACAACATTGTCATACGGGCCCTTAATTTTTAACATTTGTTTGATAACATAGCAATTGATCTTTGATCTTCTTGAAATTTTGCAAACATGAATGATATAATAAGAACATGAGATCCAATGGTTAAATTTTCAAAATTCACACTTAATATAAAGAAATATGAGGAGTTTGAAGGGTTTGGAGATAAACTTTGTTCATCGTAAAGTTAAAAATCATTTCATGGAACTAGAAAAGAAAAAAAAAATGAAGAAGAAGAAGGAGAAGAAGAAGAAGTTATAATAGTCTACTTAAAAATCATTTAAAATCAAGAACTTCCTCCATGAACAAGCCTAATTCACAAGAAAATGGAACTTTGGAAAGCAAGAACAACAAACTCGCTATTGAAGACATGATTGCTAGCTTTACCCTTAATTTAATGGAGTGGCTAATTCCTAGACTTAAACATGTGACCTATCATAGAGAAGCAATCACCCACTCCTAAGGGGGATTTTGTATATTATATTAAGGTCTCAATATTAGTCTCCTCAATACCATCCACTTTTCTTTCAATCACATGCACTTGTTAAGTGATTCAAACAAATCTCATGGTTACCATTAAGTAAGTCATATGATTAAAACACAAGTGGATAATCATTTTATATGACTAAAGTAGATTGGAGGAACATCCATTCAAATTAATTTAAAAGAAATTGTTTCCTTACAAATCACATAACCCATGTATAAAATTATAAATAAGACAGAGTTTGGCTACAAATTTGGTTGTAACCTGGCTATAACCATCAATGTGAATATAACATTTATCCATATCATGTGCATTGCACATAACTTACTTAAAATGGTTGTATACAATCACTTAAGTATGGTTTGATTATTATGGATTTAAGAGTGCTAGTTTGAAATGGTATATTTGAACCATTTAATTACCTTATCTATAATGTAAGGTTGAAAATTATCAACCATCGTGTTGGCTTTATTCCGTGTCAATTTGCTTGTAAATTAAGCTCTTAGTAACCCTGTATTTAGGTGGGATTATTGTAAGGGTAGTGTGTGAGAAGTTGTGAAGAAAAGCTCAAGTATGTGCAAAGAAGCAGAGCTTCGCGGCTAGGACTCTCGGGTGGCTCGCGGCTGCAAGTCGCCAACTTCAGGCACGTGAGATGCACGTAGGGAAGCTGAAGGGGCGCGCCAGCTGTCGCACTATAGGACAAGAGTCCCAGGCTGGCCAGGCCGTTACGTCACGACTTGATTTCGTGACTTGGACAAGCCATGAGACCAAGTCGCCAATTTACCCTGTTTGGCAAAAATGTGTCTCTTCGTATTCTCATATCACCTCACTATATATAGACCCTTATACCCACTAAATGTAGAGAGCTTCCAGAGAGAATTTTGTGAGAGAAAACCCTAGAGAAAAACAAGATTGCCTCATCCCCAATCTTTATCTAAGAAACTCTACAAATTCCTCTACTCTCTTCCTCTCCATTGTCATACCCTTGAGAGGTTTTTTACCAAATCCTTATCTCACCACACCCACGTTTGTGAGAAGGTTTATTTGGTGCCGAGGGAAGCAGTTTGGAAGGAACCAATATACATTGGTTGATGCTATGGTTAAGTAGCAGAATCCGGGAAGCTAAAGAAGAAATAGGTTCGGCGTAACCTCGTTGGAGCAAGAAGCTTGGAGGGCTTAGGTACCTGGGTAGATTAGGCTTGGAGGGTCTTCTCCTATTCATGTATCCCAACTACATTCTTTAGTGGATTTTATCACCGCTTGGAGGGCAGCGGAGAGGTTTTACGCTGAGGACTTCAGTTTCCTCTTCGATAACACATTGTGTGTTGTCTGTGTGTTTGCATCGTTTTTGCCTTTATCTTTGCCTGATATTTACTGCTGTGGATGTGTTTATATTTGGCTTAGATTGTCTATCAATTCTGTTATTGGCTTATTATCATGTTCCGCACATTAATTGTTTTATTTAAAGCTTGAATTGGTATTTTTATATTTTGGGGTCTAAACGTTCAAGGGTGTTTCATACCCATATTGAACTTTCAATTGGTATCAGAGCAGGTACACTTGTTGTGGTTTTAATACCTGAGTGTGATCCTTGACCCCGTGTTGAGATGGATAGGTCTCAATCTCTCACTGTTCCACCATTTTTTGATGAAAATAATTATGCATTTTGGAAAGTCCGAATGAGAGCATTTCTATGCTCTATAGATGATGCTGTTTGGGATGCTGTTGAGATTGGTTGGACCAAGCCTACGCATCCTAAGTCCACTTGGGATAAGGCAGCTCTCACAGCAGCCAATGCTAATAGTAAAGCGTTAAATGCTATTTTTTTTGGTGTGTCTCCTGATGAATTCCATAGGATCTCTCATATGACGGTAGCCAAGGAAGCTTGGGAGATTTTGGAGACGACATATAAGGGTACAAAGAAAGTTAAGGACACAAACCTTCAGATGTTTACCACCAAGTTTGAAGAGCTCAAGATGGGGGATGATGAACCATTTGATTCATTCTATGGGAAGCTCAATGAAATTCTAATTGCTAAATTCAATCTTAGGGAGAAGATTGAGGATAATAAGGTGGTGAGAAAATTTTGAGGTCATTACCGGAGAGCTTTCGGACCAAAGTTACAGCCATAGAGGAAAGCAAGGATTTGGATGAAATTAATATCCAAGAGCTCATTGGGTCACTTCAAACATATGAGCTTGGACTACCTTCCCACAAGACGAGTAAATCGCTTGCTCTTAAAACCATCACCGAAAGAATGGATAATCCTTCCGAAGAAGATGGAGTAGATAAAGATGTAGCGTATCTTGTAAAAAACTTCCGAAAATTCTTGAAATTCAAGAATGGTGGAAAATTTGGTGACAAAGGAAATTTTCAGAGTTCCGGGAGGGAGAAGAAAGAATTCCGAAGGAATGATGATAGAGATTCCCAATCATCTCAAGGAATCATTTGCTTTGAGTGTAATGGACATGGACACTTCAAAAAGGATGTCCCAACTACTTGAAGTCCAAAGGAAAGGTCTATGCCACTACTCTGAGTGACTCGGATTCATCAAACTCTGACTTGGAAGAGAGCTGTGACGAAGAAGGAAATTACTCCGCGTTCATGACCATTGCTCATGTGGAGACCTTAGAGGATTTGGATATTCTTGTGAAGGAGCTTGGTGAGCATTCTGATTTGGAGTATATTGGAATAATCGAGGAATCTGAAGATGAGGAAGTTGGAGAAGCATTGGGATTGTAAGAGACTTACAACTCACTCCTTGAGAAGACTGGTGAATATGCTAAGGTGGCTAATGCAGCTATTAAGAAGATGAAGAGGGCTGAGGAAGATTACAAAAGTCTCTTGGCACGATACAAGGAGGCAAAATGTGAGATTGAAGCACTTAATGGTGAGCTATCTGAAACTTACACAAAAGTGAGATTCCTTGAGCAAGAGGTAATGGAAGCTTATGCCAAGATAGATAGGGTCTCCTCCAGGAAGTTAGATGATGTTATTTCATCTTAAAAACATGCCTCAGACAAATCCGGATTGGGATACGCCGGAGGAAGTAGCTCATCAGCAAATGTCACCAAAGAAGTAAAGTTTGTAAAGGCTAAGGAGACGACTATGGATAGGTCCAGTCCTGAGAAAATCAAAGCTGAGAAGAAGAAGAATGTGGCTGATCAACGGGTATTACATAAGTCTAGTAATTAATCAGAATCCAGACCCAAGACAGTAGCAGGGTCCTAGAACGGAGTATGTTTGTCATTATTGCGGATTGCAAGGACATACCAGACCCAACTGTCAAAAGCTGAGAACAGACAACAATGCAAGTGCTCCTCGGTCACGAGGAAGAAGAAATGATATGAGGACTTGGGGTGGTGAGCAACCAAGAAGCCAAAAACGTGATCCAAGAGTGATGGACGTGATGAAGATGATCGGTGCGTTCACAAATTGCTTGGAAAGCTTCACACAAAGGTTTGACAGCCCTAACTCTCATACCCGATCCGTCAAGGATATCAACCCAAACGCACGTGACGTGTGGGTGACGAAGGGTACTCATGTATAAGCATTATAATGTGTCCATGCATCAATACTTCCCATGTTTGTGTATATGCTTGGTTGTGTGCTTATTGCTAGTTTTTAGATTTTTTTTGTTTTTTTTTTAGTTCAAATGTTTTACATTGTTCTTAATGTTTTGTTTTTTTATCAATCTTTTACTGTTTTTGTGTCAAAAATCCAAAAACACATAAAAAATAGAAATCCAAAAAGTTTGATCACTTTGTTTAGTTTTTGTCTCAAAGCATGTTTTACCTTATACCTTTGTAATTATGGCTTTGTGCATTTAACGAGCTTAGCTTGTCTCTCATGCACTCATATTATTGTGGAAGAAATTCTGAAATCTATGTGACTGTTGTAAATAGATCTTCAACCTTGTCATGAATGATTAGTGAATGATTTTGTTAATCTTGAGACATGCATAGACTCATGCCTATATATCTTCCTACCTTTTATTTTTTTATGCTTAAAAGAGCTCTCTAAATGTAAATCTCCAAATGAAAAGAGATATAGAGCTGCAAAAGCCTGTCGCACAAACTAGTATTCGACTAGGAAAAAGGGAAAGCGACCAAAATAAAATGTATGAATGATGCCCAAAAAGCCAAAGGCTAACACATCAATTGAAATATCAAAAATTTCAAGCATCTCTCTCTTAATGAGATCTTCTTTGCTCAAAAATTGCAAATGATATGTTAAATATGGAGCCAAATGAAAAGCTTCATCGAATTGTTATCAAGTACTTGTGGAAGGTCATATATGCATGTTTCTATAATTGAGATAGATCACATTATCTAGTGCTAGTTGTGTATGCCTTGATTGAATTGATCATTGAAGCTTCACATTGGACTAAGGACTATCTCATTTTTGATATCCACACACAACACACAAGTCTATGTTCAATGAATGTCTTATTCATCTGTATGATTGTACTTGATTAAATGTGTTCTCACATGCTCAATCTTTGTTGGTCAAACACAAAAAGATTTTTGAGAGTTTTGATTTGTTTTTGGAAAGTGCTTTGTTTTTACAAAAAGGTCAAAAATTTCAAAAAACAGTGTTGCCCTGTTTTGGCGACTAAGTCGCGGGTTGGCCCAGTCGCATGTCCCAGTCGCGAAATCACTCAGAGACTTTTCGCGGCTAACTGGCGAGTAAATGCCCTAATCGCGAAAAAGACTTAGAAATTTTTTTCAAAATTTGAATTTTCCTGTTTTCGTGGGTCAGTGTGGCGACTGGTTCGCGGGTGGAAGGTCCAGTTGCGAGAAGTACTCAGAGAATTTCGCGGCTTATATCGTGACTATCTCGCGGGTAGACCTTCCAGTCGCGAAAAACACTTAGAGAAATTTCTCAAATTTCTTCTTTTCACAGTGTTTCGCGGCTTAACTTGGCGACTTACTGGTGACTTGATCCAGTCGCGAAAAACTCGTGTTTTGCGTTTTAAAGACAAATTTTAAAAACTGATTTTCAGTTTTTCCCTCGAAGTTCAATGTCTGTTCATCTTCTCCTCAATATCTTTTCTCTACACTCCATGGTTCTTTGAAAAAGCTCTCATTTTCTGCATCATGTCTTCATCAAACATCAAGAAAAAGGTATGGGCTTTCTTGTCTTCAATTTATTCTTCATGATTTCATTATTTTCTCTTGAATCTGTGTGTTGAGTTGTTGGGTTGTGATTTTGAGGGGCTCGACCATGGGTTTGCATATATTGTTGAGTTTGGGTGTGTGATGCTAATTGCTCTTGTTGCATTGACTGTTTTGGAATCTTTGTCTACATCTGGTCACTAATCCTGAGCCTGAGCCTTGATATTTGTGAGTTTGTTGTTGGGCATATGAATGTGGGGTTTTCTGCATTTTTTTACTGTGGTTCTAAATTTATATGTTTGGTTGTGGTTTTGGTGCTTATGGCTACCATTTTTTTTACTCTTATGACAACTTATCGTGTAGGTGCTGCTCCATTGTTTTTGCACTGTTCATACCAAATGGGTCTTGACTCATTATTTTTGAACAAATTTATTTGATTTTGTCTGCATTTTCTAGTTTAACCTTGGCTAACTTGTTATATCCAATGTTTGGTTATCAACTGTGCTTATTCTGTGTTTGTGTCTGGTCACTCTGTTTATCATTGTGTAACTAACTTGTTACTAATGTGTGTGCTTTTCCCCATTCTGTGCTATGTCTTGTTTGTAGCCTTTTCTGCTTGCTTACAGATGGCTGAACTTCCTTTACATCACTGAGCTTCTTGGTGGCCAGCCTATACAATTTCTCTTGCTTCTTAGAGAGCTTGTAAAGCTTCTTATAGGCTAAATGGATATCATCTTGATCATCCATCTTCTCGAATTTGGACTCCATCAATTCTTCTTCTTTGTCCACTTCTTCAACAATCCCTTCAGTAGGATTGACTGTGGCAGTGAAGGCATTTAAGATTCCGTCATCCTCATTGTCGAAGTCATCTTCGGGCTCAGTGTCACTCAAGGTTGCAGCAAGTGCCTTACTCTTCCTAATGCTCTTGAGATATGTCAGGCATTCATGCTTCATGTGACCGAATCCATGACATCCAAAACACTTTGGTCCTGCAGGAACAGTGTACTGACCGCCTTCCTTAGCATCCTTTTTCCCTCTGTCTTGCACCTTAGACTGGAAAGAACTGGATTGTCTGCAGTCCTTATTGAAGCTCCTCCCATTGGCATTCTTCATAAACTTCTTGCCCTACCTTGTAATGTAGGACTTCATCTTGTAATCTTCATTATCGGAAGACTCATCTGTATCACTGCTCTTTGCCTTCAAGGCCATGCTCTTACCTTTACCCGTTTTGTCAATCCTAGATAATCCTATCTCATAGGTCTGCAAGTTTCCAACTAGCTCAGTTAAAGGAATCTTGTCAATGTCCTTTGATTCCTCTATAGCAGTAATCTTCGCATGGAATCTCTCAGGTAAAGATCTGAGCACCTTCCTTACAATCTTGGGTTCAGGGATGGTTTCCCAAAGATTGAAGGCTGAGTTTACTATGTCCTTGAGCTTGGCATAGAACTCATCAAACGACTCATCTTCCTCCATCTTTATTTCTTCAAAGCTTGTAGTGAGCCTTTAAAGTTTTGAATCCTTGACAGCCTTTGTACCTTTATAGGTTGTCTGGAGGATGGTCCATGCTTCCTTTGTAGTTTCAGTAGAGGATATCTCCTTGAACTCCTTATTGGTGACTGCGCTAAATAGGGCATTCAACGCTCTGTTGTTGAAGTTTGCCGCCTTGATCTTGGCGTCATCCCAATTGGTTGGCTCTTCTTTTGGCTTGGTCCAGCCAATCTCTACAACCTGCCACACCTTTTCATCTAAAGATTGCAAAAGAGCTCTTATGCGTACTTTCCAGTATGCATAGTTAGTGGCATCAAATAAAGGAGGTATGATTAATGACTGTCTTTTATCCATGACAAACAGGGGTCAATAGATCAACACAGCAAAAATTAAACCTAATCAGAGTGTGCCTGCTCTGATACCACTTGATAGGCCACAAATTGAATGACTCCTTGGGATTAAACCAATTAATTAATTAGCCAAGTTATTAATTAATCAATTTAACATGCAAATATGTGGAAACACAAACAAATCACCAAAAACTAAATATGCAGCGGAAATTGAAAGACACGGTGATTTGTTTACGAATGGGAAAAACCCTTGCGGCAAAAACCCTACTGGGTGATTTTCAGGTCATCTTCATCCTACACGATGAAGATCAAGAAGATGCTTGGTCACAAAACCCTTTGGTGGCAATTAACAGCAACTTCTTTAGAGAAGATGAACTAGGTCAAGAACTTCGTCTTTGATCACGAATTGCTTGAACAGAGTTTGCTCAATGCTTGTGCAACTTGTGTATATTTTGATGGCTCTTAAAACAATCATTTTATATGTTTAGGATTTGGAGAAAAGAGGGCCCAAAAACATATTCACAGATCCCAAGAAATCAGATTAGAAAATCAGATTTTATAAATCTTGACAGATAACAGGTGTTAAGGAGCTATCGAGCAGGTGTCGAGCTTTAATGAAATTGCACTTTAGCTTGTTTTTCTTGGACAGACTTGATGACTTCAACACTTGATCTTGAAACCTTGTTTCTTGAAGTATTAAAAACACCTAGAATTACTTAATTACAAGTAGAGTGCGTTTTGTCAAAGGATTAGCCAATTTACATAAATAAGTGATATATGTTCTTAACAAGTGAAAACACTTATCCTAACAGGTAGCAAAGATAATTGCTAGAAAAATAAATCAATAGCTGTTTTAAGTAAACAAGAAGAATTATGACCAGATCTAATTGAAAAAGTAGAAAATCTAAAAATAAAATCCTTTTTGCCTGATAAGATAGAGTGATGTTTTGTCTTTTTTGCTAGGTGGAATTTGTGAACCAATGGAATATTGCTAGTGGGATGATACACTACATTAGATGATAGAATGAACACAGTAGAATGTAAAAATTACATTATGGGTGTACTATTTTGTAGGATGCATTATTGCACGAATGATGTACTATTATTGTCATGTTGTGTCGGCAAACACTACTCAAAGCTACTATTGATGATATTCCAAATTTTTACGTGAGAACTGGTGAGTTTATATATATACACTCCTTTTTATACACTTAAATGCAGTTTAGTGATGATAATAATAATAATAATAATATATAAGCTACAAAATTGAATCGTCAACTTATCAAGAATGCAAGTTTCTTTTTGGCCTGCATGAAATTTTGGTAAATGAAGAGTAAAGGTGGGCAAGAATGGCTTAGGGTCTTGTTTGGTAGCAGTGATCAAGTATTGTTGCTAAAATTGTAATTTAAAAATTGTTGTGAAAACATGTATTTAAAGTACTCGTAATGCATGAGTTTCAGTTAACTCAGCTAGTAAAGTTTCTGGTAGTTGAATAAAAGATTTGGGGTTCAATCCCTACCTACACAAAAAATTGATTAGTATCTTAGTTTGATAATAAGAGTTATCATCAGGATCAGACGCTATAGGTTGAAGCTTTCTAAAAAAAAAAAAAGTACTCATAATGCAAAAAAAAAAAAGTGTTTGGTACTATATTTCATATAACATATTTTAAAATGAGAAAAAACTTAATTGTGTGTTTGTTATGTGTATGTATTTTTTTTAGAAAAAGTGTGTATGTACAGTACATTTACTATTATTTTATTTCATGAAAAAGAAATTCCCGCTTATTACTATTAACTCTGTAGTCTTTCTCTACTCTTCTTCATCTCTCTCTTTTCTTCCTATCTCCCCTCTTTTGTGCAATCCTTTAAAGACCCACAAATCTATAAATCTATATATATAATAATAGATAAAGTTGAGAAAAATTCAAATTAAAGTTTCAAATTAGAGTTATAATTTTGTGTCATATGTCTTAAATTATTTATTCTTAAAGAGTTTTATTTCTTAATTTTAGAATCAAATGTAGGACTACATTATAAATATTTATCCAAGTGAGTTATTAAGTACAAAAATCAAGAAGTCTAGAATAAGTGAATCGTAAAAAAAAAAAAAAAAAAAAGCTTCACAATAATATAAAAAGAAAGAAAGAATAATTTACATTTTATATCTAATAATATTCTTACAAATTTTTTTAAAGAGTTAATAAAATATAAAAATGACTATCAATAGTATTTAAATTATATATATATATATATGAATTATATTATACATCTTATTGTATATCTTTAAGTGTATTCATGCATATACATGGAGTTACAAGCTAGTTTTACATAAAAATCGTAACAAATGGGCTTTTCTCATACCCAAACCAACCATCCACAAAATCAAATCCACCCAAGATATTATAAATCCACCCTCTCTAGCTTATTAGAAAAAAAAAAAATCAACACAAGAAATTAGGTCAAACTCATGCCACAAAATCAAATCCACCATAGAATCAAATCAAATTTACCCACCCATACAAAAAATACAGAAGAAAAAAAGGGACCAGTGATAAAAACCACTGGCAATGCACCAAGGAACAGGGAGAGAGAGAGAGAGAGAGAGAGAGAGAGAGAGATGAGTTTGTAACTTTCTGTCCATGTGAAAGAGAGAAAGCAAAGTAGATGACAGAGAGAAGGTTGAAAGAGGCTGTAATGTATGGTCTTATCAAGTGAGGCCTACTATTTTTAACATATTTACAAAAATTCTATTAAATAATGTTATTTGAAAACTGAAAGCTGATACGAAGAATTTTTTAAATTCCATTTTTAAAAACATCCTAAAATGAGAATTTGTAACTCAAAAACTTCAAAAAAAACCCCTTACTAAACACGTAATTTTTTTTTAACCCCACAATTTTTTGTGTTTAAATACTGCAAATTGTTTTATGAACTATCTTACTTTATCTGCTCTAGGACTAGCGTTGCGTTGCTTCCCTTCGTGGAGATAGTCTCTAATCAGTTCAGGGACAGGTGGGGAACTCAAACTTCGGCTTCTAAAGTTCGAATGAGTTAAACCAGCCCAACCCACATATTTCTTTGTCTGAAACCCACTGTAAAGCATAACCCACCAGAACCTTTAACAACCCAAGAACTTGTATAGAACTTAGGCCGAAAACATACCCTACAGCCCAGACAATTCCAGAAGGCGTCTCAGTTGAAAAAGCCAAAATTTGGTGACCATGATGATATAGAAGCTACAGAAGATGTTGTTGATGCTGATTGCTGATGTTGTAGCTACTCAGCCCGATGCTCGTACTCCCACTCTTTATGGGCTGTCTACAGAAGTTCTTGTCTACACATCTCCCTTTGGTCACTGATATTGCAAATATTTGATATCGCCTGACAAGATTGAAGAGTCATTTCCCTAGAGCCCTTTATCCATTCGTGACAAAAAGGGGTAGACAGTTTTGTGTGGTTGTAGGGGATGGAGGCGATGTACATGATGTATGGGGTGAGAGCGAGATATTGGATGTGACATCTTGTTATTTTCTTCCACATGTGGGGAAATTTTGTATATAGGGGTAATTATAGGTTTATATTGTACTAGCAATGTATGATTCACATTATAAACTAAAAAAATATGTATAATATTGTACACATTTACAAAAAGTGTACAATGTGTTAGTAAAATGAAAATTAAGCATTTTTCTTTGTATAATTGACATGGTGCGCATAATGTGTATGATCAGTATTTAACAAAAGAAAAGTTTTCACAGTAAGCTGCTGTGATTTGCAAGTTAGTCTTATCATCCATTATTTCTAGTTTTTTTTTTTTTTTTTTTTTTTTGGTGATTTCTAGGGTCTATTTGTATTTGACAAGTCTATATTTGGGTTTATACTTGGTTCTTATTTGTAATATAGGGTTTGTCACAAAATTTTCGATGGGAAAAATATTAGGTTTGGTGTTAGTAAATATTGTGACATTGTAATGGTCAAATTTCTTTGTAATTTTTTTCATTCAAGATAAATCATGTTCAAGATATATTTGCTCCAGACTCAATTCAAGAATTCAAGTTTAGTTAGAGTTCAATTGCTTTTCAATCTATCGAAACTCGGCCATCCCTCGGACAATCAAGTCTGACGTATAATAATTGTAGAAATAAGCTGTTTGCTTAGAATTTTGTGCCCAACCTACGTATGTCAAAAATAAAAGGCTATTATAAGAAAATTTTATGAGGCTAGAGGGGCTATTTCCATGACCCTAGGGAGAGAAATCATCTAATCCTATTCTTCACAACCCAAGAGTTTAAATTTATAGAATTGAGATGGTCATGGTATCAATGTAATCGACTCGTGAATACTGAAAACACAGAATACCAATACCAATGATGAGGAATGGAATTTCAAGAGGTTCTGATAGTTGGCTGGAGGCTTCGATTATGAAGCGCTTGTGCGTCATTTGTTAGGCATCCAAATAGTTGAAAAGTTCAGAGGTTCCATAGAAGGTTTTTACAATAAGTTTATCTACTTTGTAGAGCCTAGGTGAAGGTTTCCCATATAATGGTTGTTCTCTTGAAAACATTTTCCATGAATTGTTCACTTCATCACCGTATAACATGTCTCTTTATATTTTGCTTGAATGCTTTGCTATTAGTGACAGTATGTATATGCCTATGTTAATTTATTTAATCTTTTAGAAACTAATCAAACCATTGGCATGATTGGACCTAATTTATAAAATTTGCTACATAATACATAACCGAGTTTAAATATGCTTTCATTTATATTTTCAAAAAATCAATTATCATTCAACAATTTTGTGACCTTTAGTCTTATTTTTGGGGTCTTTTTATTTTTGTAATGGAATATCTTGAGACAATATCTTGAGACCCTTTATAAATTTTTGGAACAAGTGAGGCCCTAGATTTAGGCCTAGAGTAGATGATTTTATGTTTTTAACGGAGGGGGTCATATGCATATATACTCAGAAAATTTTAAGTAATTCAGGGGGGAAGTGGACGGCAGCGGCCAAATCATCGAGATGGTTTGAGATTTAATATGGGCCACAGGCGAACATATTTTACAGCATGAAGCTTTTTTTTTGGAGAGAAAAGTATGAAGCTTGTTCCCCAATCTCATACAAAAGATAATTGAAACTGTAGAAGGGACTCGCTTCTAGATGATTTTAAAGTACAAGAAGTTGGAAATATAAAATAATAATTAGTTTCATAAGGGAAAAAAACGTGAGTTGCATATGAAGGTTTTAAAAATATTGAACTAATAAAAAATCAAACCTAGTTGAAACCAATAAATAGTTTTAAATATATATATATATATATATATATATTTTAATTTTTGTAAACCAATCATCCACATAATATATTGTCAATATTAGACATCTCACATAGTCACACACCAAATCTCTCTCTCTCTCTCTCTCTCTCTCTCTCTCTCTCTCTCTCTCTCTCTCTCTCTCTCTCTCTCTCTCTCAACATTGAAATCAAAATAAAATTTCAATTTCAATTTTCCTCAACCATGCATGGCCTTACTCATGATAAAGGTTAACATTCTTTGAGTATATTAAATTTTATTTATTTTTTTCTATTTTTTTAAATAAATCATGATATTTTATTTTTCTATATGAAATTAATTTCCGTTTAGCTAGTATTAATTCATTGAGTTATGTGATTAGTCCATCTTTGCAAGCTCAAATTGATGATAATGAGTGATTCTTCTACCAAGCGGAGTTGCAGTAATACTTTTAATAAATTAGGATTCTAATTAATGTTTTACACTTTAACAATTATTGTATTCTTGTCATAATATAATTATATATTATAGATAGTTTTATTTTGTTTATAAATCATTTATAATTATACATATGTTTACTAAAAAATATCAATTTGGATATGAAAAAATTGAGAGAGAGAGATAATTTCTTGATAAATTTATTACTAGAAATATATATAAGTAAAAATTTAGATGAAAATCTCGTAGAAGAATAAAAAACCCTAATAAGAAAGAGTTCGAAAATAATGATAGTAATGAAAAATTATCATAATAATTGTTGCAAAAAATACACACAAAACAATAAATAGCAAGCATCACAAGACAAAATAATTACCGTGCACTACAAAAAACGCGGTTTTAAGCCGCGTTTTTGTAAAATGCGACTACAGGTTGGGCTTTAAGCCGCGTTTATGAAAAACGCGGCTCCAAGCTAGACTTTGAGCTGCGTTTATAAAAGACGCGGCTATAGCCAACCTATAGCTGCATTTTTAAAACGCGTGTATAGGTCCAGTCGAATAATTTTTTTAAAAAGGACCTATAGCTGCGTTTTCTAAAAAACGCGGCTATAGCTAATATTTAGCTGCTTTTTACAACGCAGCTAAAGGTCAGCTATAGCCTCATTTTTAAAAAACGCAGCTACAGGTCCAGTCGAATAACCTGAAGCTGCGTTTTATAAAAAACGCAGCTTACTCACCCTTTAGTTATGTTACCTATAGCTGCGTTTTCAGAAAACGCGGCTATAGGTCCAGAGAAATAAATATTTGATACGTAGTTAGTAACCCTTTTATGACATTATCTATAGCCGCGTTTTTTGAAAACATGGCTATAGGGTAACCTGAAGGTGCGTTTTCAAAACGCGGCTCAAGTCACCCTTTAGTGACATGACCCATAGCCGCGTTTTTAAAAACGCTGCTATATGTAACAACAGGAAAAAAAAAAAAAAAAAAAAAAAAGCTTCCCACGTGCCCCCCCTTTCCCACCTACCCCACTCTCTTCTTTTCTTATTTCTCCTTCTTTCTTTATTTCTCTCTTCATTCTTCACTTATCTTCTTTCTCTCTTCATTCTTCCGTAAGTTCTTTCTTTCCTTTTATTTTTTTCTTCCTCCCTCACATCTAGGCAACTCTTTTTTTGTTTTTTCTTTTTCTTTCTTCCTTCTTCACATCAAGATAACTCTTTTTTTTTTTCTTCCTCCCTCACATCTAGGCAACTCTTTTTTTGTTTTTTTTTTTCCTTTTTCTTTCTTCCTTCTTCACATCAGGATAACTCTTTTTTTTTTTTTTTTTCTTCCTTCTTCACTGGGTAACGTTTTTTTTTTTTTTTTTTCCCTTTGTTTCTTTGGAGCTGCTGCTTTTTTTTTTTTTTTTTTTTTTCCTTTCTTTCTTTCTTTTTTTTCTTCATCTCAGGCACACTGATTTGTCAATAGATCTAGTTTTTTTTTTTTTGGTTATTTTATGTTTTGTTAGTAAGAAAATGGAGGAGATGTTATTATGGATCTGTGCTTGAATTTGTGCTATTGTATTGCTGAAATTGTGATTACGTTGTGGATCTGTGCTTGATTACTGATATTGTGATATTTGTTGCTAATCTGTGCTCGAATTTGTGCTAGTAAGAAAATGGGTTTGTGTTCTTATATGTAGGAGCACGTTGTGTTTGATTTTGAATTTCTGGGTTTGTGTTTGATTTTTAATTTTTTGGGTTTGTTTGTATTGTGAATATGTTGTGTTTGATTTTGAATTTTTTGGGTGTGTTTGTATTGTGAGTATGTTGTGTTGGATTTTGAATTTTTTGTGTTTTATTTTGAATTTTTTTGATTTGTGATTAATTTTGATTTTTTTTTTAATTTGAATTTTGAAGTTTCTAGGAAAAAAAAAACCCAGATTTTTTTTTTTTTTTTTTTTTTTTTTTTTTTTTTTGTTTTTAGGAAAACCTATAGCCGCGTTTTTAAAAAACGCAGCTATAGGCCCTAATATATCCTACCGAGTTAAAAACGCGGCTTCAGGTCTAACCTGTAGCCGCGTTTTTAAAAAACGCGACCATAGGTCTGTTGCTGCGGTACTTAAGCCGTGTTTGTAAACGCGGCTATAGGAAATGCGGCTATATCCTATAGCCGTGTTTTTGGGGTCTATAGCCACGTTTTCTAAACGCGGCTATAGACCCAGATTTTTGTAGTGGTGGTTAGGCTAACTTCAAGCATATCTCCACAATCAATACCGGCAAAATTCACTATTAATT
Source organism: Quercus aquifolioides (assembly GCA_019022515.1). Lineage (NCBI taxonomy): Eukaryota > Viridiplantae > Streptophyta > Magnoliopsida > Fagales > Fagaceae > Quercus > Quercus aquifolioides. The sequence goes on from CM032328.1 coordinate 1,431,474, forward strand.
ATAGCAACTAAAACCACTCAAACTCTCAACAAAAAACTCAGTAGGCAAAGCTAGTCTTTATCTCTCTCACAAGACAAAGCTTTGCTCTTAACTCATACACATAATAAAACTACCCAACCACTCCTAGAAATAATGTTCAAATGTGTGACATAAAAATTCATGACTATATCAAAAGACTAGATCTTTATTTTAAAAATGCATTTATCACTAGCTTATAGAATTTTACTAACAACACTTGTTACAGTTGTTTATAGAAAAAAGAGTTTTTCAAAATTAAAATTGATAAAATTTTACTTTAAATCAATTATGCTACAAGAAGATAAAGTGGATTACTTATCATCAATTCAAAATGATGTGTTTTTTTTTTTTTTTTTTTTTTTGACAAACAAGGGTATGTAGATCTCTTCGACTATTTGAATATTTCCACAGGTGAATACAATTTCTCCATCCCACATATACTATGTTATTACAAGGACAAATGTCATGGGGGCGGTCCCAAGATGTTGGTAAGAAATTTCAAACTCAGGATCTCATAAATATATATTAGTAAAACATAAATATTATCAATTATTTTATAATTTTTTATCTCAAAAAATAAGAATGGTTTTCAAATACAAAAATTATAATATAAAAAGTTAAATAAATTTTATTGGTGGATATTTATGAAAAATGTTTTAGCTCCAAACATGTTTAAAGCTATTTTTCTCCAATCCATAATTTGGTAATTAAAGATATCATCTATATATAATTTTAGTCACTTAAAAAAAAAGAAGGTATTGTATTAGTCACATAAATTTTTTAATGAGTCATTAATTTGTTTGAATAATATGTATAGATAGTTTATAAATCACCACATAATAAATTAAAAAATATAGCACCAAATTTATTTGGAGCAAGCTTTTTCCATATTTATGTATAAAAGACATCACTTAAAATTTTTTCTTAAAGACTTTAAACTATATTGAGCTGGTTTGGGGTCTCTTTGTTAGGTTCTAAAGATTTAGGATTTTATATATTTAAAACTCTAATTTGTATTGTTGGCAAATCATGATCAAAACAGGTTGTTTAGTCTTGTTTAGGCTTGCTCAAAGTTGGGTCTTTCATGTAAAGTTGGAATCGAGAGGTTGCAGATGCATTGGTGCATTTCGGCTTGGCTCGATCGATCGAATCTTGGGCAGAATGTTTTTCTACAGAATTTTCTAGCTCAGCCCTAACTCATTAAACATTTTGGGTTTTCTGTTTTTACCCTAGGTATATAAAGAAAAACCCTAGCCACGTTTTTAGAGTTGCTCCAGTAGAGTTGTTGCTTATACTTTGCTGTTTTGTGTAAATCTTTTGTGAGATCTAGAGGAGTTTTTCTTTACACAAAACTTAGGGTTTTCAAGGTAGAGATTACTTCAACATCTTGATGATCAACTCGGTTGTTACAATTGAAATTTAAAGAATATCAAGCGTGGGTGCTTGTAGTTGATTGGAGAATCCAAGAAAGAAGAAGTTCGTGGATTCGGAGCTTGCACGTGGTTGTGTCAGTAAGTTCTACTGGTGGGTAGCATTAGGAAGTCAAGCAGGGAGCTTGTAAGTCCTTTTGTATGAACTTCGATTCTTTCGCATAGTGGATTCAGGTTTACCTTGAGGATAGCTAGGTCAAATCCTCCACAGGTTTTTGCTGTGTGGTTTTCTGGGTGATCATATCATTGTGTCTTTTATATTTCCGCTGCTTTATACTTTTGATATGATTGTATATTTGTGATAACCTAGAATTGCTTAAATTGACTAAGTTAATCACTTGGCTAATTAACTAGGTTAAACTGGTTGTTTTAAGGGGTCTAAAACCGTTCACTCTCCTTATTATTCTTAGATTTTTTTTTTTTTTTTTTTTTTTTGAGAATGTTATTCTTAGTATTTGACTGTGATAGCTTATTTTCATTAATATATTTAACTTAAAAAAAATAAAAAATAAAAATAAAAACTAGGGAAAAATGCAATTGTAAGTTTGTAACTTAAAATGAAAATAAAACTTCCAAGTGTTGAACTTAAGCTAAAATAATTGTGGAAGAACTGAAATATCTTACTTTTAATCTAAACAAGCATCTTCTCAAAAAAAAAAAAAATATATATATATATATATATATTCTAAACAAGCACTTAATTAGCGAATTCATTATCACTTGCTTAATTTGATTTCTTTTTTTTTAAAAGAATTTTCTATTCTCACATGCTTAAAAGAAAGAAGAGGAATTAATCTTTCAAGCCGTGTATCCCTTTTGTTTTTCGGCAGCGTTTATCTTTTCTCCCATTCTCCATCTATCAAACATAGGTCAAACTTTTGGCCGAGATCAGCGTGTCCCTCGCTGGTGAAGTCGCCATGTTGTTTTATTTTTTTAGACCAAAGCTGCCAAATTGTGAATCTTGTGATGTACGTGTAATTCATGGTGAACTTTTATCCTTCTTAGTAATGGCAATATATCAAGCAAAATGGACATAATAAGAGAGAAATTTGTTACATATTAAGAAACTGGGACAAATAGTACGAAACTGACACTGTCCCCTTACTTACCGTACCAATGAACAAACAAGAAGACATTGAGATTATATATATAGTGGTCAAGGCTCCTACCATGGTCCACTAGTACAAGCTGCACACCTTAGAAACTTATAGACAGTTCATGCAGTCTTATTTAACAAACCAACAATAATAGGGCAAGTAACTCTTAAATGTGGAAGGGAACTTTTACGTTATGCATGAACGTGGTTTTCTCCAGATGTAAAAACTCCAAATGATGAGAAGCCTAGACAAAGGTGTTGTCATGCATATTCAGATTTGGAAGTTGGATATTAATCTGACTGCTGGTAACACCGTCGCTGCCGCCAACAACCCTTTCGTCGCCAGTGCGAACTTCCTTCTACAATTGCGTAGTGCAAAAAAGAGTGTAAAACCAAAAGTGATCAGGGGCATCAGTCGGCTGCGATTTTGAGGTAGAAGAGTATGTTTTCTAACCTGATTAAAAAAAACGTTGTATCAATATGTACTTCTAACAGATTAAAAGTTGTCAGTAAAAAAAGAAAAAAAGAAAAAAAAAAAAGGCTATTGTTACCTATTTAAATGGGGAGACGATTGGGAAATTGCCGTTGTGACGGAGTAGAATTAAAGTGTAAGTGACTGAATGTATCAGCTTTGGAATGCTTTGGGATGCTATTTATAGAAATGAACTTGGTATCAAACTCAAACCCAAGGACGGACCTAGGATTTCAAGCTAGGGGAGGCCGGAGATAAGCGAATTTTTTTTCTTTCAAATATGCATTCATATAGTATTAATAAACCATCAACCAAGACAAATACTCAAAAATCATTGTTTCTTAATATATTAAGATACAATCATCTACCAACAAAAACAAAAGACACGAAATACTATTGTTTCTTAATAACTCGACACTCTTTCAAATCTCCAAAATCATCTATGATTAAATTTAAACTAAATGTCGAAGCTATATCATTTTCAATGTATAACATCAAAAAGTCAACCAAAAAATCATTTTCCATTTTGTTTCAAAGGACACTATCGACACTATGATTTTATTATGCACTACCGACAAACACTTTACCATTCTAATTCCTTGAAAGTTGAAAGCTGTGACTTGTCCCTATTTTATTGCCCAACTACCACACAACAAATAGTCAAACTCTGATATTTCTCTGGAGACTCTACACTCTCTCTCTTTTCTATATAATATAAGAGAAATAGTCATAAACAAACACAGAGTCACAATTCACAAAGACACAAAGACAGTCACAAAGCCAAAAAGCCAAAAAAAATAACACAAGCACATATTCACTAAAACACAAGCACATATTCAAGCACAGATTTAGAGATTTTGAAGGATAAATTAAATACTTGAGTTAGTTGAGTGTGAAGTGTAAAGGTTGGAGCAGATCAAAGCCAGCAGCGACGTCATGGCGAGATGGGTGTCACGTGGGTCTGCGAGATGGGTCTCGCGTGGTGGTGCGTCACAGCATGGGTAGCAGTAACAAGCTCTCACCACATGTTTTGGCAGCTTCACTCACGGCGTGGGCAACGGCAGAATCTCTCTCAGTCTCTTGCCTCTCACTCTCTCTGTCTTGCTTGTTAGCCCTTAGATTTTCTTTTCTTTTTTTCTTTTGTTTTTCGTTTTCCGTTTGGAGACTTAGAGCCTTCGGACTGCTGGGTAGTGGGTAGCCTGGGTTTACATTTTTTAACTTACCCTTTTCCCTTTTTCTTTTTCTTTTTTTATTTTTATTTTTAAACATGTGGGCTGGCCTGTGAGTTTTGGACTGCTGAGTTTTACATGTGGGCAGTGGACTGGCCGGTTGGGTTTTACAAATTTGGAGGGGGCCCAAGTCTTTTTATTTTTATTTTTTTGGGATAGAGATGGTTGAGGTGAGGGGGGGCTTGAGCTAAAAACCAAGGGGGGCAAGCCCTTTACTTTCTTGTTTTTTTGAAAATTTTATATACTAAAAAAAAAAAAATTTGGGCACAGGGGGGGCCCGTGCCCCCTTTGCCCCCCCTCCCCCCCCCACCCGGGTCCGTACTTGCTCAAACCCCATATTATTTTATCTTTAGAGAGTATTATTATTAACACAATATTCGTCACAACTTCTTTATATATTTATCTATATATATAATTATTGATATATTTTGTTGTGATTTGACTAACACCATTTTTACTTAAATCTACTATTGCAACCAATTTTATTAGAGAAGTATTACGTCTATAATATTTTCGCAACACTTTTCTAATAAATTATAAGTGATAAGTTATTATTGGTTCAAATTTGAATTCACAATTTAAATTACTTTTTCATCCACTCATAGTAACCAATAATAACCTACCACTTAAAATTTGTTGTGAAAGTGTCATGAAAATATTGTGAATATAACATTTCTATTTTTATTATGAACAAATCACAATAAATCACAATAATTCATATTAAAACTTGCAAAATAATATTAAAAAAATATTGTATCCTTAAATTTGTTGATTGGATTATACTTACACAACTCGGTGGTTCATGTCTTTTGACCTATTATGATAACTTGTATAACACGAGTGTAGAGCGCCAAGTGTTCAACAGATACCTTTTTGCACCGAGGAACTATAGCAAGAGTGCAGTCTATTGAGTTTTCCACAGGTATTGGGGGTTTGTGAGGGTGCGATTTCTAACAGAAAACTTAAAGAGAAACGAAACAATTACATTCACCATCACGATCATTTTATGACTTTACTCGTATTAAATTTAAATTCTATACTTTAGACTCGCCGAAGAATTACAAGCTGAAAAAGCTCACTTGAGCAAAACCAAGACTCGCTCAAGTGAGATACTAAAGTTTGCTCAATCGAGAACAGAACCTGCTCAAGCAAATCACTAAAGAATAAAAAAGGCTTACCTAACCATCGTTGGAAGATCGCTTATGCGAGATTGAGGAAGACCGAAACTATATTTTGGTTTTTAACCCTAGTTCAACTGTCAATTAAACCCTATATTGAGCAACTTATGCACGATTCTTTTTCAAAGGTTGAGAGGCTGAAAGCTCAGGGCTATCAGGAAGGGAAATAAGTACATTCTTTTCTTTGTTCAGCTTTATTGTAAAACTATGGTCACCAGTCATCAAATCTTGTGATCCAAAGTGCTTAAGAATTTGAAACCATAGAATACAAAGATTTAAAGGAAGCCTAAATTATGTTTTCTATTACTACCCTAATATCAAAAGTCTTTGCAAACTTGGAAAATTCCAATTATAAAGTTTCTTTTTCTAGATTCATAATATTTGTTTCTCCACTATTAATCAGATTATTGCCTCTGATATTGAGTTTTGTAGATCCAAAATGGAAAAGTACGTCCATAGCCAGGCCTTTTTTTTTTTTTTTTTTGAGAAAACATAGCTAGGCTTTCTAAATGTAGGTGAGCTGTGCCACCTCGCTTCAAAACCAAATGATTATAATGGACACATTAAAGTCTTTTATGGTATTTAACATTATGCCCCACAAGCCTATTTTTAGAACAGTCACCAGAAACCTAATTGTGTTCCCACCAATAACTACTTGCTCAATACTCACAATGAAACTCTCGCAACTTGAACACATGATTTTAATTCTAACACTGTTTGTCGAACCTTGAGTTATGCCATTTTGCCCCAAAACTAATTGATGATAAAAGAAACATACTCATACCTTTTTTTTTAGCATTGGATATCATTTCCTGTAACCTGTTTTTAGAGCAGTTGTGGTCCCCCTAAGGCCCTAACACTAAATTTTATGTATTGTCAAGTGTTTACTCCCAAACAGAGACCTCAACTCTTGGTCTTAACAGAGATACGCGACTTAACTAACCAAAATTTAGAAAGTCTAATGTGAAATCCATGCCGTAGTTTAGTGGCAAGTGGTTGGTTTCAGAAGAGGCCTGAAAGGCTGGTGGGATATTTATATGCAAGAGCCGCAAAAATATATATAATAATAATAATAATAATAATAATAATCCTCACCCCAATCAAAACAGTCCTTGATGGGACCATAATTAAAATATATCTATATATATATATATAGATATATATGAACTAGGAGAAGAAATCGAAGATTCTATAAATACTTTAATATTTTCAATCGTCAGATAATTTCTAGAAAATCCCATGACATTCAAAGATATAATTATTGAAGTCTTGTCAAAACTAAGGTGTCCACATATGCAGATTTTAAACGCCATATATATATATATATATATATATATATATGTAGGGGCTCCATTTTTGAAGGATCCCCAACAATACATTTCTTAGAGAGTGGGACGAAGGGCTAGGCGCCGGCAGGGTCTCAACGGGTCCTCGGGCACCTTTTTCCTTAGAGAGGGAATCGATCCCCATTCTTCTTTTCTTGAGGCCTTTCCTCGGCCATTCCCCGAGGAGGGACCCCCTTCTTAAGAGGGGCTCCTCGCATTATATATCCCCCTCGGTTCATCCTGACCTTACAACTGTCGATCATCCAGGCCACCGCCTGAGAAACCGTCCCATCAACCACGTTCCCACTTGCACTGTGGGTTGCAGTACCCCAGATCGCGCCGTTCAGGGGTCTTTTCCACATAAATGCAGCTAGGAGGTTTGGTGGGCTGCATTAAGTGCGGATGTGACTCCCCGTTCTGGGTTTGTCCCCTGCCTAGAACTAGGCTAGGTATGCCGAGGAAGGGATGTCCTCGGCCTGGATCTAAAAAAGGGGGTAAAGTTCCTCCGACAGCAGCCTAAGACAATTGTTTCTCCTCGGCATGGGCCTTGGGCCTGTCTGAAGGTGGGCCGAGGCATCCAGGCCCACGGGCCCTACAATAGCCCCTCAAAGCTCTGCTGCACGTTTCCTCGGACGGGGAGGAGGGCTTTGATATCCACGGCCCTGATATCCCGGAGGGCCTCCCGCTAGCTGGTTCTTCCTCAAATAGTTAGTTTGACGCTTCTATTCTTCTGTAAGTAACTAGTTTCCCCATAGGTTTGGGTCTTTGGACCATGCAATACCTTGGTTCCATCTAGTACCCAGGTATGATTGCGTGATTAGTTTCCCCATAGGCTTGAGTCCGAGGACCATGCAAGGCCTTGGTTCTGTCTAACGCTTCAGTTCTTCTGTAAGTAACTAGTTTCCCCATAAGTTTGGGTCTTTGGACCATGCAATACCTTGGTTCTGTCTAGTACCCAGGTATGATTGCATGGTTAGTTTCCCCATAGGCTTGAGTCCGAGGACCATGCAAGGCCTTGGTTCTGTCTAACGCTTCAGTTCTTCTATAAGTAACTAGTTTCCCCATAGGTTTGGGTCTTTGGACCATGCAATACCTTGGTTCTGTCTAGTACCCAGGTATGATTGCGTGGTTAGTTTCCCCATAGGCTTGAGTCCGAGGACCATGCAAGGCCTTGGCTCTGTCTAACGCTTCAGTTCTTCTGTAAGTAACTAGTTTCCCCATAGGTTTGGGTCTTTGGACCATGCAATACCTTGGTTCTGTCTAGTACCCAGGTACGATTGCGTGGTTAGTTTCCCTATAGGCTTGAGTCCGAGGACCATGCAAGGCCTTGGTTCTGTCTAACGCTTCAGTTCTTCTGTAAGTAACTAGTTTCCCCATAGGTTTGGGTCTTTGGACCATGCAATACCTTGGTTCTGTCTAGTACCCAGGTACGATTGCGTGGTTAGTTTCCCCATAGGCTTGAGTCCGAGGACCATGCAAGGCCTTGGTTCTGTCTAACGTTTTAGTTCTTCTGTAAGTAATTAGTTTTCCCATAGGTTTGGGTCTTTGGACCATGCAATACCTTGGTTCTGTCTAGTACCCAGGTATGATTGCGTGGTTAGTTTCCCCATAGGCTTGAGTCCAAGGACCATGCAAGGCCTTGGTTCTGTCTAACGCTTTAGTTCTTCTGTAAGCATCTAGTTTCCCCATAGTTTTGAGTCTTTGGACCATGCAATACCTTGGTTCGGTCTAGTGCGTGGTTAGTTTCCCCATAGGCTTGAGTCCGAGGACCATGCAAGGCCTTGGTTCTGTCTAACTCTTCAGTTCTTCTGTAAGTAACTAGTTTCCCCATAGGTTTGGGTCTTTGGACCATGCAATACCTTGGTTCTGTTTAGTACCCAGGTATGATTGCATGGTTAGTTTCCCCATAGGCTTGAGTTCGAGGACCATGCAAGGCCTTGGTTCTGTCTAACTCTTCAGTTCTTCTGTAAGTAACTAGTTTCCCCATAGGTTTGGGTCTTTGGACCATGCAATACCTTGGTTTTGTCTAGTACCCAGGTATGATTGCGTGGTTAGTTTCCCCATAGGCTTGAGTCCGAGGACCATGCAAGGCCTTGGTTCTGTCTAACTCTTCAGTTCTTCTGTAAGTAACTAGTTTCCCCATAGGTTTGGGTCTTTGGACCATGCAATACCTTGGTTTTGTCTAGTACCCAGGTATGATTGCGTGGTTAGTTTCCCCATAGGCTTGAGTCCGAGGACCATGCAAGGCCTTGGTTCTGTCTAACTTTTCTTAAGTAGGAGTTTGCGCTCGGCTTCGAGAGTCTTGCTTTTGGTGTAGCGATGTCCTCGAAACGCTTACTGGGAGCGGTTTTTCCTCAGGTCGGACTGTGACCTCACAAGTGACGTTGACCTCGCCTCTAGTTCGTGTTCCCCACCTTTTTAGTCTACGAGGCATCTCTTGGCCGTTCGTGCCCCGCGCTTGACGCTTCGGTGCGCGAGGCGCGTCTTCATTAATGTCCTCGTGAATTAACACAAATCCAGCGACTCACAATCCCCTTGGAATTGGGTAAGAATTAATTCCGTTTGACACCTACCCCTTCGAATTCTGTGTGGTTCAACTCCCACCAGTTTTCGCCTCCTATATAAGGCATTCTGGGGGGAATGTTTCTCCTCATTCCATGGACTTTCCACCACCTGCAGAAATACGTCATTTCACTTCCCTGAGCCCCTTTAACATCATCGCCAAGATTGTGACCAAAGTTGAGGGATATGGGGTCAAGGGCCGCTGCGGCCGCAGCCCCCACTGGGCTTCCGGCGCGGCAGAGTCTAGGCGTAACACTGGCAGTGCCGTACGTAGTGGCCAGGAGGGACGTCGCTGAAGTACCTAACGTCTCTCCCCAGAGCGCACCTCCGACGGAGGAGACACGCGAACTCACGTCATGGCTGGTGCCCGAGTGTTGCCGTCTTCGACGGCCAGCGCTCGTGGGGACCGGAGAGGGTCGAGGAAACATCACGGGGGAAGGCGTTCCGGCGCCCCTGCGTCCGCTTCTCTCTTTGTTCCAGCTGCCGCCTTGAAGTGGGCCAGCCCCAGCCCCCTCCCCGTGCTTCTACTGTCAAGTTCTCCTATTCTCTTGATGCCAATAAAAGCACGGGTTGACACTTCCCCCTCCCCCTAGCTAGTTGTAGAATCGGTCCGCCTGAGCCTCTGATTGTAGGATTAGCTTGTAATAAAGCTTGTAAAACAAGCCTGCCTGAGCCTCTGATTGTACTTTGTAATTTTCTTTCATGGAATAATATCAAACTTTCTCTCTTTTTTTTTTATTTGCTGTTGAGTCCTCTATTTTGCTGCGATTCTTCCCCTTTTTTTTTTTATCGCCAACTTTTTGCGAAGCAACCACTTAGAACGATCGCCGGTTGCGCCAGCCAGCGCACTAACCCTTCCCACAGACGGCGCCAATTGTAGGGGCTCCATTTTTGAAGGATCCCCAACAATACATTTCTTAGAGAGTAGGACGAAGGGCTAGGCGCCGGCAGGGTCTCAACGGGTCCTCGGGCACCTTTTTCCTTAGAGAGGGAATCGATCCCCATTCTTCTTTTCTTGAGGCCTTTCCTCGGCCATTCCCCGAGGAGGGACCCCCTTCTTAAGAGGGGCTCCTCGCATTATATATCCCCCTCGGTTCATCTTGACCTTACAACTGTCGATCATCCAGGCCACCGCCTGAGAAACCGTCCCATCAACCACGTTCCCACTTGCACCGTGGGTTGCAGTACCCCAGATTGCGCCGTTCAGGGGTCTTTTCCACATAAATGCAGCTAGGAGGTTTGGTGGGCTGCATTAAGTGTGGATGTGACTCCCCGTTCTGGGTTTGTCCCCCGCCTAGAACTAGGCTAGGTACACCAAGGAAGGGATGTCCTCGGCCTGGATCTAAAAAAGGGGGTAAAGTTCCTCCGACAGCAGCCTAAGACAATTGTTTCTCCTCGGCATGGGCCTTGGGCCTGTCTGAAGGTGGGCCGAGGCATCCAGGCCCACGGGCCCCACAATATATATTGTGTTTTTGTTGAAAAATAATCATCATTGGATACTTGGAGTGGGGATGGATTTATGGATTCCACTACTTTGTTATGTTTCTTTGAGAATGTAGTAGAGATTACGTACTGCTTTTGAAAATGGTTTTGTGAGCTTTTGTAGGTCAGGAACTCAGATGAATTATATATATATATATATATATATATATATCTTCTTTTTCTCAGTTTTCCTCAAGAGAAAAGATGAATACAAAAATATTGAAGATGTACATAACGTTAAAACCAGAGACACAAACAAGTAAAAATACCTGTGAGATTTGGATTAATTTCAAATTGGCTTCTTATACAATCAATTTAAATTTTGAAACCCCTGACGTATTACAATTTACCAAATTGATCTCTCTCTCTCTCTCTCTCTCTCTGATTCGCATGTCCTGATTGGTAACCATTGGGCCACACATGTTTTTTTGGTAAGCTATATGGAAAACTTTTATTATATAAAGATAATTTATGAATTAAATTTATTAAAAAATTAAGTGACACATAACGATTTGATCTCAGTTGGACCTCGGTCTTATCTCAAAAATCTTGAACTTTTTTATTTTTTGACTGTTTGTATGGTTCAGGTTTCAAAATCATGAACAACAAACTCGCCCACAATGTTGACAAGTTCTTCATCATCCTTAGATCATGATTGAGGTCCATGACCACACCTCTTCCGACTAACTCTCTTTCCTCCTCCCTCCATTATATTCACACTAGTGGAAGGCAACATTTTGATGCGAAACTTCGAGTGACAGAAAGGAAAATACTTGAATGGGTGAAAGGAGTTGGACTAACGACAAAGCTAGGATTTATCTTTTTAGGGGGTAGCGCATGGGCAAAAAATTTCATCGTTTAATATTTAAGGAAAAATTAATACATAAAATTAAAATTATAAAAATATATATATATATATATATATATATGTGTGTGTGTGTGTGTGTGTGTGTGTGTGTGAAGTGTTAACAAAATATAAATAAAAAATACTAATACATAAAATTTATCAAGGCGCACTAAATTTCGTAACAATTTCCCTTTAAAGCCAGAGGTTAAATTCTTTTATATAAATGAAATTATGTTGTTTATAAACTATCTGGCATCTAATTCCAAACGCAAATTATGAAAAAAAAAATTAACTTTGAAAGCCATTGAAAAAAAAGAATGATAAAATTATGGGTCCCGTGAATAGTGCACGGGACCCATTGACATTCTAGTGAAAATTTTGCTGGTCAAAGAGGCAGTGGATCCTACACAAGACCCATTGATAGACAAAATCTCAGGTGAAATGCGCTTCTCAATAATTTAAAAAAGAAAAAGAAAAAAAAAAGAGGAAAACGCAAACACAGCATAGCAGAAACGCAATCCAAACGCATACATAGCCCCATACCCCAAAAAAAAAAAAAAAAAGGATTTTGGAGTTTGAAAATAAATTATAAATTTGAAGAATTTGGATATTAAAGAACCGAATTGCATGAATTTCAACTCTTCAAGATCTAAATTGGATGAAATTCTAAGTATGATGTGGCATAATATTATGAGGTCAATCAAAAGTCAAATGCCTTTGGTTTTATAGATACTAACTTGTAATCTTATTCATATACATGAATGCATTTAAAAATAAA